>JAPQWV010002774.1:0-50932 GCA_027422505.1 Craterostigma plantagineum | reverse complement strand
TTACTATAAAATATAAAAAGCATTTCAACAATGATAATATAACAAAATATTACGCGCATAACTAATCTTAATAAAGTTAATATTTGAAAAATATAGTCGGTATAGCCAATTATTTCGAATATATAATTAGACGTAGTTACTGGCGGGCGTCAAGCCGGCACATATCAGGCGGTACAAACCGGCACATAATAGGCGGTATAAACCGGCACATATCAGGTGGTACAAACCAATGATAGGTGGTATAAACCGAACCAAGCTAGTCTGAGAAACCGAACCAAGCTAGTCGGAGAAGCCGAACCAAGCTACTCAAAAAAAAAATTAATATGCCACCACTAGGATTCGAAATCTGGACACTTAGTTTTGACGGTATTCCGCCAAACCAGTCGGACTATGTCATTTTGTTTTATATTGTATATATTTTAAATTTGTATAATATTGTTATAAATATGAAATAAAATTATTATACCTTAATTATGCCCGTAAATATTCGGCAGATATTAGCGTCGTCGGGGGTCGCTGTTGTCGGTAGAGCCTCGTGCTGATAAGGTGGTATAAAATATTTATATTATATAACAAACCAACTGATATATGAATCAAAGAGAGCGTACAACTTCAAATGACCAACGGGAGGTATTTATAGGCCAAGAATTTCAACATTCAACAAAGTAAGAGTAGCAAATAAATGTAGATCCGACTTTCCTAATGGGCATCCATACTTATTTGTTTATAATACAAACATATTTTTTTTTAGCATTTTTACTTGGTGAACTTGTTATTGTAACAAAGTAAGACCCTTAAGCATAAAAAAGTGAGGCCTTCATTAGATTTTTTTTCCCCCAAAATATTATGTGGCCTTTTGCGATAGATCAGATGTGAGGGCCAAAAATCGATCATTTAAAATATTTATATTTTCAAGAAAACACTTTTAATATTTCAAATTTTATCCACCATCTGAAATAAAATTTAATTAGACTAAATTGAGTAAGCAATTAATTAATGGAATGATAGAAATTTTATTTTATTTCTTAATATGTGTGTTCCTTAAAAGACTTCTATTTAAAATCAGAGAGAGTGTTTACCAAAATACTATAAACTACGTACATAGTACTAAAAAGTTCGAATTTCATGGGAGTCGTAACCCCTCTGGCCACAACATATATCCGCCGTTGCACATATGAGACTTAATCATGCGAGAAATCTTCCATTGGATAATCGAAACCTTTCATGACATACTCATATTATTAATCTGATATAGATAGTCTTAATTCATATTGGACAATCAAATCATATGATTAGCTTATTATTTATGCTATAGCTCCGAGTCCAAATTGTATTAGAGTATCTCCAACGGATACTTTATTTTTGCATAAAACACAAAAATAGAGTACGTTTCTACACCAATGGGACTCTACATGTAATACTAATATTGTATTGATGAGCAGAGAAACTATAGTTGTAGAGTACACACAATTTTCAACACTAAATAGAGTTGTAGTTTCTATTTATTTATATTTTGTTTAATAAACATTTTTTGATTATATTTAAAGCTTATAATAATAAAAGTAAAATAATAAAATTTCTTATATTTATTGATATTTTTTACTTTAATAAAATAATAATTAAATAATAGGCTACATTTTATAAGTTCAATTTTTAAGTATTACTAATTATAATGTATTGAATTTTAATCATTATAATATAGTTTAATAAGTCAATATTATAGTAAAAAATAGGAGCTTATTTTTTAGTAAAAAAAAAAAGAGTTAATGGGTTGGAGTAAAAATTAGTGTAGAGGAAAGGAACCATAGCAATTGTATTGTTGTGTAAATTTATCTCTATTTTTAGAGTTAATTATGATTCAGGCCCCAATGAAGTGGTATGCAGAAATCGAATCCTTAAAACTAATTGTTTTTTCTGACAGGGCCTGAACTCGATTTTTAAATTTGAATGGGGACTGAATTGAAATAGTCCCCTATTTTTATGCTCTAGTCTGGATTGGAGATGGTCTAAGAAAATAAAAAGAAAATAGTTGGCCACGTAGTAGTAAACACATCCAAGTTCGTCACCCCTTTTATGTAAATGGGCTTATCCTATAACCCATTTAAAGCCCATTAGATGAACGAAAAATACTGATAAATGTCGCTTCTGCGACGACGATTATTATGATTCAGCATCAAGGTAGTTCGTGAACTTTTTCAGCTCAAGGGAACAGGAGAGAATTAAGTAAATAATATTGTTTTGAGAATCCAATTACACAGGAGAGAATTACGTAAATAATGTTGTTTTGAGAATCCAATTACAAAATTAGTTGAGTTTTTAATACTATTACAAACTAATCAAGTTTTTAAAAACCAAACTATCAATATTTTCATTTTCACCACAAAAATACGTAAAATTATAAATATATATCTTAAACTAACACAAAACTTGTTAATAATTATATTTTTACCCACCTCATTTTAATAAATTTTATCAAAATTTATTATTTAAATAAATAAATAAAAATAAAATTAACAAGATGTAATCTATTCCCATGTGGTTAAATAAACTAATAATTTATTCTTATAAACATACTTGTTTATCAATTAATTAAATCAACAAACAATCTCACGGTTACTTAGACAACTAATGTTCTTGCTACTGATAACCATAATGTCCACATCGAGTTAATGATGCCATTCAAACATATCGTTAATATGCGTGATAAGTGATTAATTACTTTACAAGATGTCACGTCACATGCAATGCAAGTATTTTATTATTATTAGTATTATTATTATTATTATTATTATTATTATTAATGAATGATTGCTCCATTTTGTTTTAAGTTTGCAAGTATTTAAAATTGTGTTAACATGTTGAAGAGGGGTTAGAATTAAAATAATGGAGACAACATATTCTTATCAGTTTGAGTTTCCATTAAAAGAGTTATTGAAGCCTATTTTTCTGTTGGTACGTAAATCCATATTTACGACAAAGTATAAAATTGGACGTGTCAAACGGGATGATATTAGGAAGAAATAGATCGAAAGTCTCACGAGAACGTTCAAGAGTAATATCGTGAGACTTTCCAGAAATTAATTTGTTAGATAGCGAATGTTGGAATATTTTGAGGATTATTATTCTTTTATCTTTTATTTATTTGTGCGTTGATATTACTTTTCAATATTTAAGTCAAAATAATAATAACAACAATAATAAAAATAATAATATATAATTATTAGTAATTATTTTACTAACTTTAACTAATCTTTGTGAAAATATTGTAATATTAAAACGTTTTGTGGTGAAAAATGAAAAGACTGACAGTTAAAATTTAAAACTTGATTAGTTTTGTAATGTCCTAAAACTCAAGTATTGTAATTTAATTCTCAAACTAACTCTATTTTTGTAATTTTCCCAAAGGGAACAATGCCACTTAAATGAAGTGGTACTGCAGAACAAACGAAGTGGTAATGCAGAACAATTATGTAGTACTGCATAACAAAGAAGTGGTACTGCAGAACAAAGAAGTGGTCCGCAGACCGATGGAGTGGTATGCAGAAATTAGATCCTTAAAATTAATTGTTTTTTTTACAGGGTCTGAACTCGATTTTAAACTTAAATGAGGACTGAATTGAAAAAGCCCCTATTTGTATCCTCTGGTTGGATTGGAGATGGTCAAAGAAAAGAAAAAAAAATAGTTGGCGACGTATTAGTAACAAATCCAAGTTCGTCACCCCTTTTATGTAAACGGGCTTATCCTATAACCCATTTAAAGCCCATTAGATGAACGAAAAAAACTTTGATAAACGTCGTTTCTGGCGGCGACGATTATTGTGATTCAGCATCAAGGTATTTCGTGAACTTTCTCAGCTCGAGGGAACAGTAACAGCAGTTGAACAACTAGAAATTGCGAGAGGTATATTTTTATGGTGGGATTCTCTTCATCGGTAATCAGAAGGCATCAATTCTTGATAAGGTGTTTGGGAGCGTTCGATAGCTTGGCCAAGCGTAATCTCAGCAGCTCTACGACCATTAGAATGCAATCCTTAACGAAGTCTTCTTCAATGGAGGTTGATGCTGTCGGCATTCTGAAATCAATCACTCCGTCTTGGGGAGTACGGCAGGTGCGGGATTGATCCTTCTAGGCACAAAGGACAAGCTGGTAATAATATTCTATAGTGCTATTGTTTTTTAATGTTAGCTTCAGTGACATTTGGGGAAAGATTTTTATATTTAGTTTGGGAGTGGCTCTGTCACGATATCATCGTTTTTCTGTGCTTGGAAATCTTAAGATTGATCAAAATCGTGAGAAAATATTCTGTATTGGATTGGATTGGTGACTTGTGCTATATCATCCTTCGATGCTCGTTTTCTAACAGGGAAGATAGCTGTGGTCGGTGGTTGCCGGGAGTACACTGGTGCACCATACTTTTCTGCTATTTCAGCCTTAAAAATTGTTAGTTTCTCTTGACTTTTAGCATCAGTCCATTTTTTGTTCTTTTTGATTTTCGTAAGTTAAACCTTATTTATCAGCATTATCTCTTTCTTTCAGGGTGCTGATTTGTCGCATGTATTTTGCACCAAAGATGCCGCCGGAGTTATCAAAAGCTATAGCCCTGAATTAATCGTTCACCCTATTTTGGAAGAATCGTACAGCATCAGGTGATTGGATTATTACGCAAACTTTTCTATTATGTTTTTGTTTCTTCGTGGATTATTATCTAGAATTTGAATTCTTTCTTGAGTTTAGTTAGACGCGATATGTTTTCATATGTATGCAAATTTTCAGGGATGAAGATAGAGAGTCAATAGCAGCCAAAGTTATCCAAGAGGTTGATAAGTGGATGGAGAGATTTGATTGTCTAGTTATTGGCCCCGGCCTTGGACGAGATCCCTTTCTTCTAAACTGCGTTGGCGATATGATGAAGCATGCAAGAGAATGTAGCATCCCAATGGTTATAGATGGGGTAAGCATAAAAAATCTACTTTTTTTAAGGTCTCTTGACATCAATGGAAGATTTTCATGAACAATTCTTTCTTAGGATGGGCTTTTCCTTGTCACGAATCACCCTGAATTGATCAATGGCTATCCATTAGCTGTCCTAACACCTAATGTTAACGAGTACAAGCGCCTTGTGCAAAAAGTTCTAAATTGTGAAGTAAATGATCCAGATGATGGGGCTCAGCAATTACGATCTCTTGCTAAAAGGTATGCTCATCCTTGCTACTTTATTTCAATATATTTGCGGACGATTTTTTTTTTTTTTCTTTGCATAGTTTATATTACATAACATATATACCACACCTCTTACGAATGGTATCTTTACTTGATCAGCCTAGGTGTGACCATCCTAAGGAAAGGAGGATCGGACATCATCAGCGATGGTGAAACAGGTATTTAAATAACATTATGTGATTACTTATCCATCAAATTGTTATCATCTCAAATTACATTGTAAACTTAGAAATCGACTCATGATTGTGAGTTTGTAGTAAGCTCCGTGAGTGTCTTTGGGTCTCCTCGTCGTTGTGGTGGTCAGGGTGATATACTCTCTGGAAGGTAAGAAGCTTATATTTCTTAAAATAACATGCACTGACTCGCATTAACGATTTAGATTCATATGTTAATACATACGAATATACATATTTTCTTATGCTTTTTGTTATTATTATTTTCAAGTGTTGCTGTATTTGTTTCGTGGGCACGCCAATGCGCTGCAAAGGGGGATCTAAACATGAATCCCACGTTATTGGGATGCATTGCTGGCTCTCTATTACTTCGAAAGGCTGCTTCAGCTGCATTTGAGAGCAAAAGAAGATCTACTCTTACAACTGATATCATCGAGCACCTCGGAACAAGGTGGTCTGTTTGCATATATACAACATATGTTCAAATTAGATAAATTGAGACGAATTTTATTATGCTTTTATTTCCTTAAATTATCACTTCCCTTTTTTTGGCAGTTTGGAGGAGATCTGCCCCGTGTCTTGAAGGCAATAGAGATGTGTTATTTTTTCTTTCGGGCATTTCCGCTTTGTTACACAAAATCGAATAAACAGGATGTGGAAGGAAAAAAGGGCATGTTTGTGTAATAATTATGATGCATTGCGAGCTTTGAGACGATAGAGAGGCACTACTTCTGTTTGTTGGTTACTTCCATTATTTTTTTTTTTTTATCATGAGGTGTTTTCACTATGTGCCACACAATGAGAATGAGACTAATCTCGGATCATATGAAAATGTTTCCGTTTCAACTTTCAACCCGTTAAGATTAGGAATGTCTCGATCCAACCATTTTGTCAAATCCAAGATTTACTTCTGCCTTTATTTTAGGTACTATGCCCTTCACAAGCAAAGCAATTACGCCAATGTTCTTTTTTTTTTCCCAATAAATTGCGCGTAGTGTAGATACGCGGATGAAATCATGTGTCCCACAAATTATGTCTTCCTCTATGTCCCAAAATATCAGATCCATTGAATTTTAAACTTTGTGGTTCATAAATTTTCTTTTTTATTTATTACTTCTTATATTCTAATTCCACCAAATCATAAATCATCGGTGTTTCATGTGATTTATATAATAAAAATGAATAAACACATCCAATTTATGCCTTATTTTATGATGATCAATTTTGATATCCTAATTATATATTTTTCGATAATCATAAGAATCATTAAAGTGGGACAGAAAATGTGATATGAATTGTAACAAATGATTTTAAGCTGTAGATACGTATAATAAGCCGCATGCGGAGCGTACCATAGACTTCATATTGGGAAGGGAAAGAAAATCATCCACGTCACAGTATCGACAAGAAAAACATCGGGGCGTATTGTGGGCATAGCGCACGTGCCATATTGGCATTAGAATCCTCTAAAATAGCGCAATTCCAAAAGGTAATATTGGCGCGCTATCAATGTAAAGATGGAGCGCATCTTAAATTGCGCTAATATAGTGTGCTGCTGCGAGAGTCATCTTCGTCCTCGCCCTCCCTTGAGAATGGAATAGATGTGACAACATTCGTTCATATGCCCTTCAGGGGTTAGTTCCTGTACGAACATCTCACATGCTTCGGTGGGGGACAGTCTCGGGGCGAGGGAGAATATATCCATGACTGATACTGCAAAGCTCCACGCCCATTACAATAACCAGAAGCCTGTGAAACTCGAAGGTTAAATTAATTCTTTGGACGTGTTGTAAGTTAGATCATGAATTCTTCTGACGTCTTTTTTCGTGTGGATCAGAATTTCGTAATTTGGCGCAGATTCTGCATTAGTTATTTTTCGTAATGTTATGCGGCGGCACTACGTCGTCTTTTAACAATATTATCCAACCGATTTTGGAGGGCTTTCTTAATTAGGGAAAAAAATGGGAAAGCAAAGCTAAAGAAAGCATGCTGATCGACATGCAGTGTGCTAAGTGCGACAAGTGATAAATAAAATGAATACTTAATTACTATCACCGACGTGCGATAGGCAGTGGACCTATCGTTTGTGTAGTAAAGTGAGAAAAAATGAGTATCAAATACGAGGAATGGACTGATTATTAGTAATAACCTATTGACTTGATATCTAGCCTAAATAAAGTATGCAAGTTGTTTGTTTACGAACTAACCTAACAGACCAATCCTAAAGCAACGAAAGATTCAAAGAACACGGCTAAAACTGGTAGGAGAGCTTTCAGATAATAAAGATGTGCTCGGGATTTGAATCCCGCTAAGTACAATCGGCTAAGACAATAAAATCATTCCTACGTGATTAAGACTAAATCGCAGTAATTTCCTACCCACTCACGAATTTGCTGTTGCCCTAAACGCTCGCGGAGATCTAAAATTCTGAATTACTAACGGCGAGGACCGAGTATTTGCTTTCGCCCTATACTCGAGTCCTATCATCTATGGACGGTCTAATCGTTGTTTAGCTGTCGCCCTAAAGATTTTGCAAACATTCATTTTAACACATAGACATGTTACAACGAAGAAACACTTTCATAGATAGATAAATAATCAAAAAACGCACGAGTCACGATAAATATATGTCTTAACGACGAATAACCTAGCGTTCATTTACTCTCAAACACAAAGGGGTTTAGTTACTCATAATTGACGAGAAAACAATGAAAGAACTATAAAACAAGGGTGAAGAACTCATGATCTTTCCTACTGGTGGATCTTGGATAGTCTCGTGGAAGAATCTTCGTTCTTCGTTCAATTCTGCGTGGAATTCATCGTTGATCCGTCTCTTTCGCTCCGAGACGTATTTCCCTATTCTTTACCGCTCTTTTCGTCTCTGATTAATTAGGGTTACGATATGATAGGTGTCCCTTTCTTTTGAATCGGAACTGGGCTTTTATACTGATTTTCGTTAGCTTCATGGCCTGGGACTGTTAGGGAGTGTGCCCTCGGAATGCCATACGAGGACTAGGAATAGTATAGGCGCACAATGATGTATGGTCGATAGACAGTTTTACTGTATATACTGTTAAAATAAAGTAGTGAATATTATTTTCATTATAATAAAGGCATTATTATTTATTTATCGAATTTAAAGTCTGCTTGGCATCTGGCGGTGCGATAAATAAATAACACCCAAATGTTTGAGTTGGACGTCTGATTCTCGTGGGGACGAGGGAGGAGACACCAGACGGTCCTTATCTCAGCATAAATAAAAAGTCCGTAAGTCTAAGGATTCTAGGTGGGTGACTAGATATCCGAATATGACTTATTCATTGACGACCACATAGTATCGGTAGTGTCACCGATTACCTGAGAGGTTGTGGGTCGTGATGGAGATATCGGTGGTCGGAGAGATCGCGTATTCGGACATTCGGCTCGTATTCGTCTTGATCACATGACTAGGATGTTGTCAATGATTGAACGAATGACTATAGCAGCCTCAGACCGATAGGGTCACTGACGGAATTGCTTTCGCGATTTCGGTTTGTCGCTAGTTGGCTAGGTCCGCAAGTGTTCGGAAATGGGATACGGGCCAGCAACGAAACGCAACTGACTTTACGGAGGTGATTGCCGGGCTTTGACTGCTATTGGGATTCACTGCCTATATTCGTATAGGTTAACGTCCTATGAGGTAATTGGAGAACGACGATTGTAAAGCCTTCGCCGAAGCTTGGATAGCTCGCTCGTATTAGATACGGAGCGGAGTTTAAATAATCGGTTGGGTCTCGATTATAACATAGTGTTAGGTTAGTGAGTTTGACATTTACATGGCTCTCACCTAACCGGGACACAAGTGAAAGGCGTAAGAGTTATTTAAATGTATACACTATAGTCGGTTCGCCTGAATTTCGATTAGATCAAAATTCGTTCTCAACTGGGATCTGTCCGGTACCGCGGGATTGGCTAGGCGAATACCGGGACTCGCGGATTCCTCCCGTGCCAGTTGAGACGGACCTAGAGAGTCGCGCTTAAAATGGTAATGAACTTGAACGAAAACGGCGGCTTTTCTCTAGAACCTAACGAATGAGATTCGTTGAGGTAGTGGCATAGTTGACACGAGGTGTCGATAATTTAGTTAAATTCCGGTGACGGTCACGGGAATAATTAGGACTTAAGATTGTTTTAAGTGCTTAATTATTAACTAAATGAGGCTCAATTGTATTAAAATAATTAGATTGGATTTAATTATTTTATTACTTAAATTGAGGGACTAATTGAGAATTTAGAAACCTAAAGGGCCAAAATGAAATATTTGCATGTTGACTTGGTCTTGGACATGTGTATAATTTCTAGCATGCCACATTGCTTGAGGTGGCATATGAGTCACACTTTGAGAGCATGACATGTGTTGAAGAAAAACTAATAATATATCCTTAGTGGGATTTTACTACAAGATGGAAATAAATAAGTTATATGCAAAAAAAAAATGTAAAAAGAGTAACCATGCAACCTTAGGTGCTCTAAGTTGAAAAACTTGGTACTTGCTCTCAATAACTCAATTCAACAATACTAGAGAATTAGAACAAAAGTGAGTTTAAGTTTTGAACTACTCAAGCCACGGGATCGTTCGACGAAGCCCGACGCCCAAACCGAACTGTCTCTAGCCATCGGGAGCAGTCTCGGAGGTTCGATCAAGGACATACCGGCGTGACGATCTAGCCCGGAAGCCCCGGGAGCCAGACGAGGTGTTGCGACGTCCATCCGAGGTGCATTCACGTACACCGACGGTATATTTCGAACCTTACTGATTTGATTTTACGAAAAATACCAAACAATATCGGAATGATTCGAAAGACCCCTCGTTACGATCGTCGGGAAGTGTAGAATCAATCTGGAAATTTGGTGTCGATCGGATATCATAGACCCCCTGTTACTGGATCTAATCCTCCACGAAAAGTAAGAAAGTCCGCATATTTTGACCAATTCAAGGTGAAAAACGGGTTGCTCCTTCGGCACGGTTATCAAACTGTTGAAAGACGGCAGACTGCCGCTTTAGTCGAATTGATAATTTCGAACCACTGATTTGGTTTTGCGAAAAATACCAAACGACATCGGAATGATTCGAAAGACCCCACGTTGCGATCGTCGGGAAGTGTAGAATCATTCTGGAAAATTTGGTATCGATCGGAAATCGTTTCGGTCGCCAAATAGTCAAACACTGTCGGCTGCCGCTTTGTTCGAACTAGTTTGGAACGAAATTATTAATTCGAATAAATTTGTAATAAATTCGAATTTAGGAAATTCGAATTAGACGTGGTCTCCTGAGGCTCAGGGCAGTATCTTGAGCCCTCGGGAGAAGCCGAAGGGCATTAGGTCGAATTTAGATGTTGAAAATCGAAAATTCGGCACCCTACGCCGCTCGGTTCAAAAAGCGCTTCCGCCATCGCCACGTTGAGCTGTTCGGGGGCCGGCGTCGATTAATCGGGCCTACCCCAACAGTGGTATCAGAGCTACGGCTCATGCATGGTTCGACCGAAGGCCTCGAAAGCCGATGTGGCGAACGAACGGTCGACGTAGTTTGGGACTATCGTCGCTCGTGACGTCGGTCGGGCACCCGGCGTCAAATTCTGTGTTGCATGTTTATGTGGGACATTTACGCGGGCTTTGGTTCTAACCTGGTTATTTGTTTAAGGGCCGTTTGCTGCCCCCAGTATGTACATGGATTACGGGTTGTTCGGGAAATAATTCCCCCGTGTTGTATTTTATCGCTATTAGATAAGTTAGATAAAATGGCGGCCGTTCGATGCAGTGGGAGATTGGAGGTTCGACGACCCGCGTGACGACGAGTCGACATTTGGAGATTAAAGACCCGGTCGTTTTACGACCCATGTAATAGGACCAGTTAGAAATAGCCCCCGCGCATTTGTCCATTAAATTGCTTTCCTAGGGTTAGGAATTTAATTAACGCATTTATGTGCTCGTGCTTAATTTTTATTTTGCTATGAGAATACAAACTCCCATAAAATACTAAAAGGGATTGGATGCCCTGTCTTCTATCAGCTCGGGTTAAGTTGTTACGAAACCTAAATGCAAGGTTTGGTTCCGGTATGCCGGCGCCTTGCATTTGTTTTCGTTTCGGTTTGCTCGTGTGCGTTAGCGCTGCTCGTCAAGACCACACTGTGCGGTAAAACGTACGGTTCAAGTGTGCGGTTTTGAGCAAAGTTGATAGGTCGCACTTAGACAGTCATGCCGCCTTGTTCCGATTTACCGCGGGGGTCCCTGACTGAGACAAAGATAATTGAGACATTCGACGAGGTCGGATTCGTGCGGAGCACGACTTCGTGGGCCGCTGCAAACCAATAAACGACAGAGGTTGAGGTTTGCATCCGCCCACGGGGACGTCAACTCCACTATCGAAGTTATCAACGAAACTTCCAAAACATCCAATGGGAGAAAATGGAGTTTATTGAAATATAGTGGGAGTCAACAAACGAAAAGAAGTCCTTGTTCGCGTTTGATGATCTATACAATCAACTTAATAGGCCTTTTATTTTTCTGCAGCATTTTCTCTCAGTGTAAGTTATGTCTACCGCTTTAAACATACTACTCAAGGATAATAGGTTGACTGGGTCAAACTATTCAGACTGGCTTCGCAACCTGAGGATTTTCCTTCAGATTGAGAACCTAGTGTATATCCTTGACTCCGAGTTGCCGCCGCCCCAGGGGCGCGGGCAACCGAGCAGGCTCGTGCTGCTTATGACAAGCGACTGCGCGACGAGCAGCTCGTAAAGGCACATGTCCTCGGATCGATGAGTAACACGCTGCAGCGTAGTCATGAGGTATGGCTGACGCTCGAGCGATGTTTCAGCATCTGAAAGAGCTTTACGTGAGACGTCTAGGACAGCTCGCTATGCGGCTTCGTCGCAGCTCTTCAGATCGAGGATGTCTGAGGGTGAGAACGTTGGCGAACATGTTATGAACATGATCACCATGATCGAGAGATTGGAGACTCTCAATTTCCGATTTGATCGGGAATTACAAAACGATCTCATCTTGCAGTCTCTGCCTCCGTCCTTCAATGCGTTCATAGTGAACTATCATCTGAACGGCATGACGCTGACGCTTCCTGATCTGATGAATCAGTTAGCAACGGCGCAAGGTCAGATGAAGAGGGCAAAGCAGACTGCACTTGTCGCCACCTCTTCGAAGCCCCAGAAAGGCAAAAGAAGAAGGGCAACAAGCTCAAGCCAACAGGGAAGGTTTCTAAGAAGAACAAATCTTCTGGGAAATCGAAGCAGACCGGTAAAGCCGACGGATAGGTGTCTGCATTGCGGTGCGCTGGGCCACTGGAAGCGGGACTGTCCGAAGCTCAAGGTGAGCAGGCTGCGTTAGGTAAGGAACTTAATGTTTTAGAAACGGTTTGTTCATCATCTGTATACTCTACTTCCTGGATATTGGATTCGGGAGCTAGTACTCACATTTGTGTGTCCACGCAGGGTCTGGGACCAAGTAGAGCGCTTGGGGAGCGGGAGATCGAGGTTAGAGTGGGAAGCGGGATAGTCTCTCGGCAAGCCACGTCGGATCAAGATCTCTTGTTTTGTTATCTGGGCATGTGTTGCGTTTGTAACGATTGTCTTGTACTCCCGAGGGGTTTCAAGAACATCGTCTCCATTCCTGTTTTGAGCAGGAATGGTTATGTATTTAACTTTAATAAAAATACATGCCACATTATGTATCGAAACAAAAATGTTGGCAACGCGACACTGTTTAATGGTTTGTACTACTTAACACCCAGAACGACGTATCTGTGAATACTGTCACAACAAACGAAAGTCAGGAATAAATGCGAGGTACCTATGGCATCTTCGATTAGGGCATACTGGAGAACGCAAAATCCATGAGTTAGAGAAAAACGGGATTTTGAAACCGTTGGGATCAGATCCCTATCCGACTTGTGAGTCGTGCCTACAAGGTAAAATGACCCGATCACCCTTCACCGGGACATTTAATAGAGCCACGGAAATTCTCGGTTTAATTCACACGGACGTTTGCGGGCCATTCAATGTGAAGGCTCGGGTGACTTCCACTATTTTATTACCTTCACGGATGATCACAGTCGTTACGGACTCGTGTATCTGATGAGGTATAAAGCTGATGCACTTGAAAGGTTCAAGGAGTATAAGGCTTTGGTGGAAAAACAAACGTCGAAACTCATTAAAGCCATTCGATCGGATCGAGGAGGCGAGTACATGAGTATCGAGTTTGACCAGTTTCTTGAAGGAGAATGTAATATATCACTATGACTCCGCCGGCACGCCACAATTGAATGGCGTGGCCGAACGTAGAAACCGAACTTTATTAGTTATGGTTCGTTCTATGTTAAGCTATACAGATTTGGCGATGTCATTGTGGGGATACGCGCTTTTGACAGCGGCTTATACCATAAACCGGTGTCCCTCGAAGTCTGTTAACGGCATTCCGTATGAGATATGGACTGGCCGTTTACCCAGCTTATCACATATTAGGATTTGGGGTTGCCCGGCCTATGTGAAAAGTTGAAGGCAGACAAATTGGAGTCTAGGTCTCTGAAAGGTCGTTTCATAGGTTACCCTGAAAACTCAATGGGGTACCTATTCTACTTTCACGATGATCAGAGGATCGTTGTGGGCCTACATCACATTTTCTCGAGGAAGAGTTCATTCGAGATTGGGCGTTGGCCGAGAGGTCACTCTCGAGGAGCAGTCGACCGAAACGCCCTCACAGGATTTGGAATTGGATGGTCCGAGTGAAGCAGTCTTGCGACGATCTGAAGGGTGCCACGCCAACCAGAGCGGTATGGCATGTCACACGTTGAACACGATTATGTTGCGACTAGGGGACTTCTAGGAGAAGATCCCGTTACTTTCGATCAAGCTATATCCGATGTTGACTCAACGAGATGGATTGAAGCTATGCGGGCTGAGATAGACTCAATGTACTCAAACGAAGTTTGGACTCTTGTAGACCTACCGAGCGGTTTTTAGACCAATTGGTTGTAAATGGATATACAAGAGAAAGATTGGATCTGATGGACAAGTTGAAACATACAAGGCCAGGTTGGTTGCCAAGGGCTATAACCAAAAGGTGGGAGTCGACTATGAGGAGACTTTCTCGCCTGTAGCCATGATCAAGTCTATCCGCATAATGCTCGCAATAGCTGCGCACTATGATTATGAGATCTGGCAGATGGACGTCAAAACGGAGTTCCTTAATGGATTCCTCAAGGAGGAGATTTATATAGAGCAGCAAAAGGTTTTGAGTCGCATGCAGATGCTCACAAAGTGTGCAAACTGAATCGGTCCATTTACGGACTGAAACAGGCCTCTCGTAGTTGGAACCTACGTTTCGATGAAGCAGCTGGAACTAAGTAAAGGGCCTGAGATAAGCCGATCGTTTTGTTCGCTCGATCCCTGAATAAGTGAATACCAAGTATATACGTCGCTTCTCCCAGATCTTTCATGGAGAATTCGGTTGAAAAGCCATGCTTTCACCGACGAGAGCATCCCGATGTAGTTTCCTATCAAAAGGATATCATCCACGTACAATACAAGGAACGACACCATACTCCCACTGCTCTTTTGTAGACACATGGCTCGTCTACGTTTTTCTCGAATCCGAAGTTCCGAACTGCTTCATCGAAACGTAGGTTCCAACTACGAGAGGCCTGTTTCAGTCCGTAAATGGACCGATTCAGTTTGCACACTTTGTGAGCATCTGCATGCGACTCAAAACCTTTTGGCTGCTCCATATAAATCTCCTCCTTGAGGAATCCATTAAGGAACTCCGTTTTGACGTCCATCTGCCAGATCTCATAATCATAGTGCGCAGCTATTGCGATCATTATGCGGATAGACTTGATCATGGCTACAGGCGAGAAAGTCTCCTCATAGTCGACTCCCACCTTTTGGTTATAGCCCTTGGCAACCAACCTGGCCTTATCTCGGCCTTTACTTAGAGAAAATCCTGAAAAAATTCAGAATGGATGACTCTAAGAGAGGGTTCTTACCTATGCGACACGGGATCCATTGTCGAAATCAATGTCACCTCAAAGTGAGGAAGACCGACGAAGGATGAGTGGGATGCCCTATGCGTCTGCAGTGGGTAGTCTGATGTACGCGATGTTGTGCACACGACCGGACATTGCCTACACTGTGAGCGTGGTTAGTCGGTTTCAGGCAAACCCAGGTGAAGGACACTGGACAGCCGTTAAGAATATATTTAAGTACCTTAGACGGACTAAAGACTTAATGCTTGTCTATGGAGGAGCGGGACTAGAAGAAGAAGGTTATACCGATTCGGACTTCCAGTCGGACGTGGATGACCGAAAATCTACTTCAGGTTTTGTATTCGTGCTCATAGTGGGGCAGTGTCTTGGAGAAGCTCCAAGCAAAGCACGACTGCCGATTCCACGTGTGAGGCAGAATACATAGCAGCCTCAGAGGCAGCTAAAGAAGCTGTTTGGATGAAAAAATTCTTGGAGGAACTTACTGTGGTACCAGTTGCGGACAGACCGCTTACACTTTGGTGCGATAATAGCGGTGCAGTCGCGCAGGCAAAGGAACCACGATCTCATAGCAAGTCCAAACATATTGAGAGAAAATATCACGTACTACGTGAGTTCGTTGAAAACGGGATGGTAGCCGTGCAGAAAATCGCCACCGCGGAAAACGTGGCGGACCCACTTACGAAGCCCTTGTCTCAGGCAGTTATGGAACAGCATCTAGACAAGATGGGCCTACGATACCATTGTGATTGGCATTAGGTGCAGCACATGGCATCGAGTGCAAGTGGGAGGCTGTTAGGGAGTGTGCCCTCGGAATGCCATACGAGGACTAGGAATAGTATAGGGCGCACAATGATGTACAGGTCGATAGACAGTTTTATTGTATATACTTTAAAATAAAGTAGTTAATATTACTTTCATTATAATAAAGGCATTATTATTTATTTATCGAATTTAAAGTCTGCTTGGCATCTGGCGGTGCGATAAATAAATAACACCCGAATGTTTGAGTTGGACGTCTGATTCTCGTTAGGACGAGGGAGGAGACACCGGACGGCCCTTAATCTCAGCATTAAATTAAAAGTTCGTAAGTCTAAGGATTCTAGATGGGTGACTAGATATCCGAATATGACTTATTCATTGACGACCACATAGTATCGGTAGTGTCACCGATTACCAGAGAGGTTGTGGGTCGTGATGGAGATATCGGTGATCGGAGAGATCGCGTATTCGGACATTCGGCTCGTATTCGTCTCGATCACATGACTAGGATGTTGTCAATGATTGAACGAATGACTATAGCAGCCTCAGACCAATAGGGTCACTGATGGACTTGCTTTCGCGATTTCGGTTTGTCGCTAGTTGGCTAGGTCCGCAAGTGTTTGGAAATGGGACACGGGCCAGCGACGAAACGCAACCGACTTTACGAAGGTGATTGCCGGGCTTTGACTGCTATCGAGATTCACTGCCTATATTCGTATAGGTTAACGTCCTATGAGGTAATTGGAGAACGACGATTGTAAAGCCTTCGGCCGAAGCTTGGAAAGCTCGCTCGTATTAGATACGGAGCGGAGTTTAAATAATCGGTTGGGTCTCGATTATAACATAGTGTTAGGTTAGTGAGTTTGACATTTACATGGCTCTCACCTAACCGGGACGCAAGTGAATGGCGTAAGAGTTATTAAATGTATACACTATAGTCGGTTCATCCGAATTTCGATTAGATCAAAATTCGTTCTCAACTGGGATCTGTCCGGTACCGCGGGATTGGCTAGGCGAATACCGGGACTCACGGATTCCTCCCTGCCAGTTAAGACGGACCTAGAGAGTCGCGCTTAAAAATGGTAATGAACTTGAACGAAAACGGCGGGCTATCGATTAAAAAACGCGGAGTTGACTTTCATTGACTTTCTCTCTAACACCGTCAGTAGGTGCGATTTTCACACAGTAGGCGGGATTTTCAAATTTCCGGGGTTTCTTGATCGGGATTTTGACGTCCGATCACCGTTGTTTCCGGCCTTCACCCAAGGATTAAAGTCGGCCGGTGGGTCTGGCGTCGAATTAGTGAGGGGCGGACGTATTGGTGTTGGGCTGCTCGGGTTTTTCATTCGTGGGTTAGGTTTTTGGCATGTCGGCTGAATCTGATGGAGAGCGACAGCCCGGATCTGATATGATGGATGTGGTGGCTCCGGCTCTGCCTGATCTCGAGCAGTTGGCCGCCATGTATCCAGAATTCCGGGCATGTTTTCGATATTGAACGATTTCGTGGGTTGATGGGGAGTGTTCAGGGGAGAACGGCGGCCGGCGAGGATCGTCTGCGACTACGATCTGTTATAGCGGATCCGCAGCCTGACGGGATGACTCAGTCTGGATTGCCATCGATCCAAACTGGCAGGTTCGAGGGTTTTGATGTCCAAGCTTTCTTGCGGCACAGGCCACGACCTAATCGGCCACGTCGGCCGGGAACGCACCACCAAGGGGCATTCTGCGTTCGAAGGTAGTTCGTAGGGTTGAACTGCTATTGGCGGACGATGATGCGACAGCTGAGAGGAAGCTGGTCGCAGAGGATGATGGTGCAGGCGGCACACGGATTGACACGGTTGATATGCAGCCTCCGGCAAACGCGGTTGACGCGAATGAAGGTGCGAACGGCGGCGCAATGGGGAAAACCCTAGGCCCATCTGGGCCCATTGACAGTACAGCGAAGGCGGCTGCGATCACGCTGCCGGGAACCCTTGATGGAAGGGAAATTAGGGTTTCTGGTTCTCGGGAAACTGGCCTGCCACCCTCATTCGGCGACTTCGGTATCTGTTCCGATGACCACCCAGCCATCGACGGCCTCGACCTTCGCCGAGGTTGTTCAGGGCCACGGAGCATCGTCCCCCAAGCAGGTGATGCGAAACAGTGTTCTAGGGCTGGGGGTGAGCGTCGCCGAGTTAATCTCGAGTACGTTGAGCCCAAGATGATTGGTGAGGGACACTCCGTCGTCTCCCCATCGTGGGAGGTGGCCCGACAAGGGTTTGGTAGGTGGGAACATACCTTGGTCGGGTATTTCATGGGACGCAAGCCATACTTCCCATTTGTTGATCGGTTGTAAGGGTGTATGGAAAGGGTTGGTGGAAGTTCGGGCCACCACTAATGGTTTCTTCCGGTTCCGATTTGATTCGGCGGCAGCCATGACTGTGGCACTGGAGGGGGTCCATGGCTTTTCCAAGGCCAGCCCTTATTTTTGGAAGTGTGGCGTCCCGGGTATGTCGCTGGAGCGGAAGGAAATGGTGGAGATTCCCCTTTGGGTTAAGCTTTGGAACGTCCTGGGGAATTCTGGACTCAAGCAGGGTTGAGTGTGGTTGCTAGTGGTGTGGGGCGGCCGTTATTCGCGGACGGGATCACTGCCAGGGCCAACGGATTGATTATGCCCGCGTGTGTATCATGAAATCGCTTAATATGCCATTTATTGAGTCGGTGCATGTTGAGCAACCGAGGAAGATGGAAGCACATCTGAGGTCATTCCGGTTAGGGTGGAGTATGAATGGCGCCCGTCGAGGTGTGGCTCATGCGAAACATGGGCGCATGGGGACACGCAATGTCCCAAGCGTGTCGTGCGGCTGCCCTTAGTGCGGGATCCGGCAGGGATGAAGAAGCCCCCTTCGCATGACCAAGCATCTAATGGTGTGACTCGGGATGCAACGCGTTGTCCGCAACCACGGCGGGATCGGTCATGGCAGGACCGCGAAAGGGCGCGCCCTCTGAGTGGAGGCAAGTTGGTGCGCATGGGAAGGCGGTGAGGGTGTCGGGGTCACCTACATCGAGGAAAGGGAATGGTAGACGAGGGGATCGGATATTGCAAGCTCATCTCATGGCCCTCATATTCCACGGCGTACGGGGGATGCAGGCCAGACGGATCATAATTCCTTTGCTATACTTGGGGAATTGCAAGAAGCGGACATGTCTTTGACAAACGCATTTCCTATGGGCCCTAAAGCGAGTGCAGCCCTTTCCGGGGTTAATTCATGATCCCTATTGGCTCATGGAACGTGCGTGGTCTTAATCGCCAAGACCACAGCAGGGCAGTGGGCGAGTGGATTAGACGAGTTAGTTTGGGACTTGTTGGACTCCTTGAGACGCGTGTGGCTGAGCCTAATGCAGCACGTATTTCAGAGGGGCTTCAAACACGTTGGAATTGGTTTTTTGACTATGAGGATGGACCCGGGACTAGGATTTGGGTTGGCTGGGACCCATCGGTGCTTAGTGTGACTGTTGTGGGGAAATCTAGTCAGGTTGTGCACTGTCGTGTGGAACAGCTTGATACGAGGGATCAGATTTTTGTTTCTTTTGTCTATGGGAATTCTCGAAGGGAAGATCGTTCCTCCCTTTGGGATGACTTGACCCATCACTCGGCGCTACGCCTGGATGATGCATGGTTGGTGACGGGGGATTTCAACACCAACTGCCATGCTGGTGAGGGCCGGGGGGCACACCGCAAATGCGAGATATGTCGGATTTTCGGACCTGTCTCATACAAGCTGATCTTCTATCCCTCCCTTCAACGGGACAGGAGTTCACTTGGTATAATCAGCAGAGGGGTGGGGCTGGTATTTGGCATAGATTGGATCGTATGCTTGGCAATCCGCAATGGTTTGCTAGATATCAGAATGCGTGCTTCCGTTGTGACCTTCCTGCCACATCTGATCACTCACCTCTATCATTAGGGGAGGCGTACATAGGCACAGGGAGTTCTTGGAGCATATCCAGCGCATATGGGGTATTCCTATGGCGGGGTTTCCGATGTTCGTGCTGGTTCAGAGGCTGAAGTTACTGAAGCCTATTTTTATGCAGATGAGACGCAACAAAGGAGACCTGGCTGCTAATGTTGCGGATGCACAACGCTTTTTGGAGACTGTCCAAATCTTTGCTGCGAGGTATCCTCTAGAGGGCCTGTTTCACGACCTTGAGCGGGCATTGTCGTCTTATTTATGCTAGGGCCGTTGAGATTGAGCACACAGCCTTATCCCAGAGGGCCAAGCTTGCGTGGCTCAAGGATGGAGATCAGTGCTCTTCTTTTTTTTTTTTGGTGTAAGTTCCATATATATATAATGGGGAAATGTACATGTGAATGAGGATATTAACCCACACGAGCAAAACCAGTAACATGCTACTGGTTAACACCACCAATTACAAACCTACCCAAAACTGTCGTCCAACCTACCAAGCTACACGCCAAAGCCGCCGTATAGCCGCCCTCTGAAGATCGAACTTGGGGGACGTCCCAAGAAGTCGCATGCATGCCATGTTGAGGACGTTCGCCACAAGCCTATCTGGTGTCGTGATAGCTCCCTCCTTCCACCGCTTGTTGCGGGCCTGCCAGATATGATATACCAGCGAAGCTAAGACATGACGATACGCTGCATGCAAAAGATGCTGGCGACGCCATCGCAACGCGGCCACAAGATAGCCTCTCGCCAGTCCGGATAAGGCCACACCCACCTAATCCGACTCCGCAGTAACCGGACACATTGGCGCGAAAAACCACAATCAAAAAACAAATGTTGGACCGTCTCAAAGTGGAGGGCATCGCGCTGTGCCACCCAAGGCTTATCCCTAGTCGATAAACGATCGCGAATGCCAAGCCAAAGGATGAACTCATGCCTAGGGACTCTCAGAGGACCCCCAAATAGAACGCCCATGGGATAGGAGGCCGATGTATCCGCAACGCCTCTCTAACCAAACGGGCCGTTGGCCGCCCATCCGGTGCTCCAATCCAATGAACCGCATCACACTTAGTCGGATCAGCAGAAGGCAGATGGCGACTAAACTCGAGGAATTCAGCCGTCGTCCGTCCTGGCCAATTCCATCCATGAGCATTGATAACTGTGCTGAGGCGAGACCCCAATGGTAGGCCCATCGCAAGTGGTCCTCTAGGATAGCGCTCCCGCAACGGTTCAGCTCGCAACCACGGGTCCTCCCATAATAATAAAGACGAGCCATCACCAATCATAAATGAAATGTGCGGAAGAATTACCGGTCGCAATTTCATGAGTTTCCTCCAGCTCCATGCAGTGTTGGCCGCGACAGGAATACTCCAAACCGAACGTGCATGCAATCGTGTACTGTACAGCCAATCCACCCAAATGGAGTCCGGCGCCCGATCAATCACCCTCCATAGTAGTGGATGAGGAGAGCCCTGTTGTCATTAGTGATCGAACGAATCCCCAATCCGCCCTCCGAGACCGGGAGACAAACCTCATCCTAGGCAACCTTTGCCGAAGCTCCACCCCACAAGAAGTGGCGGAAACCGCGCCTCCAGTGCTCGAACAACACTCTTGGGCAGCAGAACACCCCAGACCAGTAAACGTGCACGGCTTGGAGGACTGACTTTATCAGTTGGACCCTTCCCGCATATGATAAGGACTGATTCAGCCATGACCCCAGACGCGCATCAACACGTCGAAGCAACGGCGCACAATCAACAATCGACAGCCGAGAAGCAATAAGTGGGACCCCCAATAGCGGACAGGTAGTCGACCCTCTCGAAAACCCATCAAGGCCAATAACTGCTCCTTTAGGCCCTCGCCCTTTTTGAAAGGTACAGTTCGCTCTTGTCCAGATTAGGATGCAGACCTGAGAGTTCAGAAAACATCCTTAAAGCATCTTTCAGAACCCCCACCGAAACCGCATCTGCATGGCAAAAAAGTAGTAGATCGTCCGCAAAAACCAACATTGGCAGAGATGTAGATTCACATCGCCAGTGGTATCGAAATCTAGGTTCGGCCTGTATCCGACATTCAACAAGCCCATGAAGCACTTCCGTGACTAGGGTGAACAGATATGGCGAAATAGGATCCCCCTGTCGTATGCCTCTCATGCCAGCGAAGAAACCCACCGAACGACCATTTAGGTTGATGGAATAGGTGGGCGTCGTCAAGCAGTTCCTGATCCACTCAACAAATATCGGGTGGAATCCCATAGCCTGGAGAGTTGACAATAAGAAACTCCATTCCACCTTGTCATAGGCCTTTGCCAAATCCACCTTCAGCATAGCGCGAGGCGGACGACCCTTACTCGTATAGCCAAGACAAAGTTCCTGTGCCAGAAGGATATTATCACTGATGCGCCTGCCAGGAACAAATGCGGTCTGTGATGCGTGGACCAAATCACCCAGTGCATGCTTCATCCGATTTGCAAAAATCTTCGAGACAATCTTATAGAGGACGTTGCAGCAAGAGATTGGCCTGAAATCAGAAGACCGTCGAGGCGACTCGCACTTAGGTATTAGCGTAATAATAGTGCTATTAAGGCCCTTGAGCAGGCGCCCTGTCGCAAAGAAATCCTGCGTTGCCTGTACCAAATCAGGCCCCAATATCCCCCACGATGCTTTAAAGAAAGCCGCCGTATATCCATCCGGGCCGGGAGCCTTCGCATCCCCCATAGAGAAGAGCGCTTGCCTCACCTCCACACCGTCTACTGGCCGGACCATATCTAACGCCACCGCTGGGGGGAGTGTGCGCTTAATGGCCCCCTGCACATCAGCCCGTATGACAGGTGTCGACCGCACCGATTGGCCAAGTAACCCTGATAAAACCCCAATAACTCCCCTTCCACCGCATCAGGTGTAGATCAGTGCTCTTCTTACTTCTTCAAGAGAGTCGCTATGCGCCGAGCGACTAATCGTATCATCTCCTTGGAAAGCCCAAGCGGTGAACTCCTCGATACGCCAGAAGCAGTGGAAAGAGAGCTGCTGGGATTCTATCAGGGATTACTTGGCCAGTCAGCGAGGTCTTCGCCTGTTGAGCTGGTCGAAGTGCAGGGAGCCGTAAAGCGCAAGCTTTCCCCAGATGTGGCGCTGGAGATGATCCGGCCAGTTGAAGATTTGGAGGTGAAGCATGCGCTTTTCTCGATGGGAGATGAGAAGGCGCCAGGACCGATGGCTATACGGCTGCCTTTTTCAAAGCGTCGTGGGCGATAGCGGGGCCTGACTTGACACGGGCGACACATGATTTTTTTGCTACGGGCCGACTCCTAAAGGGCCTGAATAGCACTCTTATCACACTTATACCTAAGTGCGAGTCGCCAAGGCGGCCATCAGATTTCGGCCAATCTCCTGCTGCAATGTCCTTTATAAGGTCATTTCCAAGATTTTGGCAAACCGGCTTAAGCCTGCACTTGGAGGTCTAGTACATGCATCGCAAACAGCTTTTATCCCTGGACGGCGCATCAGCGATAACATCCTTTTGGCCCAGGAGCTCTGCCTTGGCTATACGAGTAAGGGTCGCCCCTCTCGCTATACGATAACACTCTTGGACTTCGAGCACTTACTCCCGCAGGTAAGACCTTCTGAGGAGGATACGATCACCTGGAGAGCTGCTCCGAATGGTATCTTCTCTACACGCTCGGCAAGAGAGAGTATTCGCATGCGGCGTCCTCAGGTCCCTTGGCACACGCTCTTCGGCGGCCCACTTGCCATTCCTAGACATGAGATCATTTTGTGGCTTGCTATCAAAGATAGGTTGGCAACTAGAGACAAGCAGGCACCTGTTCGCCTAAGCACCGTGTGAACCGCCTGACGTGCTTAGTCTGTCTATTCGGCAACCTTCATAATCAGCGTCAGTGTAGCTGATAAGTTTGAAATTTGTACCTTTAGGATACCACAGTCATAAGGTACGAGTGTCGTTGAGGTAGCGCAAGATACGCTTGACCGCGAGCATGTGAGATTCCTTGGGATTGGCTTGGAAAGGGACACACAAGCACGTGGCAAACATTATGTCCGCCCAACTCGAGGTGAGATATAGAACCGCTGGTGCTGCGATAGAGGGTGACATCAACCACTTTTCCAGAAGGGTCAGCATCCAATTTGCAGCTTGTCGCCATGGGAGTGCTAAGAGGCTTGCTTTGATCTTGGTGGAATTTCTTCAAGATGTCCGTAATGTATGTTGCATGACTGATGAAAATCCCATCGTCGAGCTGCCTGACCTGAAGCCCAAAAAGAATTGCATCTCTCCCATTCATTTCGATTTGCTCTTCGTTAGATCTCCAAATTTCTTGCATAGTTGGAGATTTGTTGATCCGAAGATGTTGTTGTCGATGTAAACTTGAACGACCATCAGACAATTGTCTTGCCATTTGATGAAGAGAGTTGTATCGACGGTTCCTCCGATAAATCCAGACATCACGAGAAGTCGCTCAGGACGTCATACCAAGCACGTGGGGCTTGTTTTAGTCCATAGAGAGCTTTGTCCAATCGATAGACGTAATCAGGATGATCTTGGTCGATGAAGCCTTCTGGATGAGCAGCGTAGACTTCTTCTTTAACACGCCGTTGAGAAAGGCGGTTTTTTACTGTAAGACCCGAGCCCCGTAGACTAATTAACCAATAAATTTGAATGCACGGTTGATGCTTATGTGACTTGCATAAATTTGCGTGACGCGTTTTATATCATGTGATTATATGAATTTTTGAGCATCGATAATGTGCCTAAGTGAATTTTATTAAAATATGTGCTTACGTGATTTTAATTATTTCTGGAATCTAATTATGTGCTTAGATTTTGTCTAACTTAGGAGGAAATCGAAAATGTATAATGAAGAGAAATTACATTAGTTTTCAATTGGGATAAGGTTGTAATTGGGCTAGAACTCAAAACTTAGGCCCAAGACCACTAAGAATAGATCTTTTGAGACAAGCTCCCTTAAAATAAGGAAACCTCACGAACCTAAGTCCATCACCCATACTTTGCTAGCTTAAGATATTTTAGAACCTCAATCCATTTGTCACACTAGAAAACGCAAGGTAGAGATGAGGAGAGTTCTAACTCTAGCTTGGACAAAGTACAAAATTTTACTAGGCAATTTATGGTTTAGTTTGATTTTAAGTTCTAAGTTCAGATTTAACTTGTTTAGGACATTAGCACACGAAATTAGGTCCAAAGCGGCACTTTTCAGTTATGTCGATTTTAGGGTTTTGAAGTTCTTAGAACCTATATCATAGAAAATACCTTTTAAATCGAAGTAGATACTAGTTTTGTTAGGTCCTAACAACTCTATGACCCTAGGCATGAATTCTAAGTAATTCGATGATTATGATTGACATTTAGAATCGATCGAAAAACCAAATGAAGATTGAGAGAGAGAGAGTTCGTGTAGAGTGAGAAAGTTACTATTGTTTCTCTCTCTAGAAATTGAATTGCAAGCCTTTCAGATCAATTTTCAAAACTTTCTCTATTCAGCACAACTCGTTTACATGTATTTATACCAAACGAACTTGGTATAAATATAAAAATTAGTCCTAATCTAAGGACTACTATGCAAAACGCCCCTAATTACAAGGACAACTAATAAAATCAAGCACAATTAAAATATATACTCTACAATCTCCCCCTTTGTGCTTGATTGCGTTTCTGCGCTGTTTGTCCCCGTCGGGCGTAATACGATCGCGCGAGCACAGCGCATACTCATAGTTTCTAACTATTTCCCTCAGCTTCAGACGCTCCTCGACATCATCTAGCAATTCCATCAGGAGCGGTTGTTCTCTCACGAACCTGTGGATTCTCAGCATCGTCTCTCGGTTGATTTCTTCCAACCTCTGCTCGATATTCCTCCTGATGACCTTGAGCGTTCCGTCGCAAAACTTATGAATCTCTGTCTTCAGCATGTGCACATGATTGCTTGGAAGCCCTTCGATCTCAGGTCCTTTGTTGAGCGGTTCGGCCATGTTGACCTTCTTCATGTTGCTCTCTGGAGCCATCTGAAGGTCGTGCGCTGCAAAGTATTTGACTTGGCGCATCATGAACCGGTAGAGCCCTTCAAGGCCTTCCTTTTTGATGAAGCCTTGAGGACCTTGTACTTCTCCACGTACAGCTGATAGTGGTTGTATACCTCGTCAGGAGGGAGGTACGGTAGGTCGCTCGCTCAGATCCTCTCGGGTTCTGTCTATTCGCTCGATGACATAGTGAGGTGTTGGAAGTCCTCCTTTTGCAGTAGACGCTGAGGAGTTGGCATATTGGGGATAGCTCATTGAAGTGACTCTTCAGTCGTTCCTTCGGGATCCCCAGCCTTACATCTGGTCCAAGTTGAGTCAGCATCCAGAGGTAGGTCATCCTCTTCTGCTGATCCCAGTCAGAGATCCCTCTCAGCTCAAATTCGTTCGACTTCTTGATTCTGTCCCGTGACCTCCAGATATTCTCACGGACTTCTTCGAGGAAGGGTATCTCTATTCGGATATTCTCCCACGGCGTGTCGATCCGAACGGTGGCATTTGTCTTGTGGGGGAAACCGCTCGTTGCATGATTAGCTCTGAAAGCCCTGTGTGATCTTGTTCGTGGTCTACACCTTACTGAAGTTCGTCGTCTTCTATCAGCACGAGGTCCACCGAAGCATGTTGCAAAATTTGTCGAACTTCCTTGAGCCGGTGTACTTGATGCTCCTCGGGCGTATAATGGGTCGCCCACTGTTCTTCAAATACGAATTTGTCGAGATATTCATGTGGGTTGACACCGTGTCCTGAAGGGCCCGACTGTTCTGGAGCTGTTAAGGGAGTAGCTTGGGTTTGTGCCAGAGCTACGAGCATCGCAGCACTTGCTTCTTCTTCCGGAAGCAAGGGGCTTAAGTAGATCGGTGGTGTGGGCGGAGGCGTTCGTAGGTTAAAGGTTGGTGGGTCGATATGGGTTAGAGTGGTGGTGCGGTGCATGGTGTGGGTGGTTTTTGTTTGGGTCTGGGTTTGGTTTTACCTGCTCCAGCGCTTGTTTGCATCGCGCTCGAGCCTTGTCCTTAGCCACTTGTAGATGTTCGGGGCCTCTTCTCCCCCTCATGATGTTCCTGATCGTCAGGATCGTCATGTCTGCGCCTTGAGTGGGAGCTTTGGCCTCGGCAAGTGTCAGTAGGTGGCTCATGATGATCCACCAATCGCCTATAAAGAGATTCTTCTTGAGGCGACCGAATGGAGAGGCCGATCAAGCGGGCGAGTAGTATGTCGTGGAGCTCGGTTATAGGTATGGTGTATGGATTGATAAGGATGGATGAATTGGCTAAAGGGTCGTGGGTGTAGGTTGTGGAGGTGTGGGATTGGGTCGTGACGAGGTGCCTTTGGAGGCAGGTGCTTTCCCGGTGTCCCTGCGGGATGCCTCTACTGCAGTAAAAACTCTCTCCAATATCTTGTCTTCAGGCGATTGAACAGTAGCGGAGAGAGCGGCTTGGCATTGCTCATTCATCACAAACGGTGCGGACGCCTCCTTGGATGTTCCAGGACGACTGATGTCGCTTGTTATCAACCCTTGAGTAGGCACCGACTCCTCAGGTTGGCTCACAGTCACTTGAGGTTGTGACTGTATGAGACTTCCACCCAATCCTCGAGTCGAATCTAGAAGATTCGCCTCTATGGGTGTTACGGCAGGCTCGGGTTGCGCCTGCGAACCAGACACTGGTAGGTTTGGTTGCAGCTCAAGATTGAGCGAAGAAGTGCCAGAAACACTCGTAGAAGTGGTCAGCATGGTGTCTGGTGCGGTGGTGACGGCCGGGAAGAGGGACTCCAACTGAATGCTAAGTCTCCAGAGAGTCCTTCTTATCAGGCTGATTTCCTCACCAGACTCCGTGTTAGACGGGGTGGCTATATGAGGAGTAGGGTCACGATCGACGTCCTCCAGTGCCTGATTCGTCACCCGTGGAAGCGAGATTTGCCCCATTTCAACCTCGGGCTGTGCTATTGGTTGAAGAACCTCCTCAATGGATTCTTTGAGCACGCCAACATGGACGGGCACTTCCACTTGAAATTCTTGTGTTGGAGCCTCTTGTTCCACTCAGTAGCCACAACGTCGATCAAAGTGGCATCTACATCATGAATCTGTTCGTCCTGAGTTGGAGGCTCCAGCTCTAGCGCCTGAGCGACTTCACATCATCATGTCCTCAGGGCTGGGCTGTTGTTGTTGTTGGGGAGGGCTCACTTGGAAATCTGCCGGGGCCCTCTGATTATTTGTTCGGTGAGATTATGTTCCCGACAAAATCTTTGATATTCAGCTCCCCGGGGTCGGCGAGCCGAAGAAGGTTGAGCGGAATCGGCATCGACGGTTGGTCCAAGTCCGTGAGCCGTGGATTGTGGAAGAATTTGAGTCGGGGTGGTTGATATTCTCCTTCCGGGGGCAGGTGAGGAATGTTCTGTGCGTGTAACTCCATGAATTCCCTGATGATCACACTAAACCATCGAGCATAGGGCACATTCTTTGATCTTCGATTCTCCTGTAGCCGTATCTCGTCTGCAAGATCATTCCGGATCAGCAGCGTGAAATCGTAATTTCTGGAGAATGCGAGTCCATGAAAGATCTGCAGTATGTTGCCATTGCCCTTGTCGAAGCCATCATGCTTGGGTGATAGACACTTGTTCACAATCCCGAACAGTGTCATCCAGGGATGAGGGATACCGCTGCTCGGACCTGAGCTAGCTTGGTGAGCTGCGGTTGATATCCCATCTGCATGAAGTCATGCACCATCTCTGCGTCTGATGGGAGCGGGTCGTAGTTTTCGCTATATGGCAAGTCCAGAATCATCCCGAACTGGTTCTTGTCCATATGTATGTGGCGCGTCCCAATTATTGTTGAGAAGGAGAATGCCCCATTTGCCACTACTCCTTGTATACATCACCAGAATTGCTGGAGATAGACCATTGGCACGGATACGGTGACCATCAATGCATGCCAGATGGAGTGCCTTGCAGGATAGATACAATGATCTCGTCCGGACACCGAAAGGTGCTCAGATCGAGCTGGAAGTTCGTATCCTGAACCTTCAGATAAGGTTGTGCTCGTAGATGTGATTATAACGAGGGTAGCGATCCATCTGAAAAACAAGAGATATAATAGTTCATTAGTTCATAAATTTGATTTTAGTCGAAAATTGATTTAATTTCATCAAACTACAATATTGTATCAAGTCATAACATGTTTGATGAATTTTGAATTGAAATCGTGTAGCATGCATATAGGATCCTTGATTTTGAAAAAAAAAAATGTAATGGCATGATTGTAATTTCCGATTAAACATGTAATGCGTGAAAAGAATTCAAAATTTTCTAAGTATTTGATCGAGAGAAATGTTACTGTTCATGCCCAGAAACTTTTCGCTCGGGAAATTTGGTTTTCAAATTAATTTCCTATGCGTTGATTTCGATTGATATAACCTCCGTTAATTTTGCGATCGAGAAAATTTTATTCGCTAATGTCCGCTACAGGGTAAAAGACTTAGAAATAAATCTTCTAAGTGTTGAAGCTGAAATCGTGAGACTGTAGCCAATCAATTTTACGATCGAGAAAAATACCGCGTAAATTTACGATCGAGAAATTATTCCTCAGGTAAATTTACTATCAGAAAATTTTCTTCGATTGAATAAAATTTTTCGATTTGAAATTTGTCGAGCGGTACGTGATTTTCGATCCCATGTCAAAACTTTTTGCTGGGATATTTTTCTATTGAGAAATTGGTCAACGAGAGAAAACTAAGTCAATCGTCGAGAAATTTTTCGATCAATTAAATCCTAAGCGGCGAATTTTAAGATCGAAAAATTAAGCGTTGAAAAATTTATTTTTTCGCTGCTAAATTTTTACGACAGAAATGAAATTAAATTGAAAATTCTATTTTGCGATAGTAAGTTTTATGCTCGATCTAATTTGCATCTAAATTGTCTATTCAGTGCTTAAGTTTTTCGCTCAAAAAAATTCTAATTAGATTTCTCGATGGTAATTAATTTTCTGTCAAAATCTTCTATCTTAGCGACTAAATCAGAATTCTATCGATCGAAAAACTAATTCGACATAATCAGTATCTCACTTAAATCGGAATTCAATTAAGACAGTTTGCGATCGACAAAGTTCTTCGATGGCTTCAAACATTCAAATGCCCAGTTTCATCTAAACTCAAATTAGAGTCGAAGATGCAGATTTTCCGAAGATTCATACTACCAGATTCATAAAGAACATCGAAACTATCTTAAGTGCAGGCATTAATTCTCAGATAAAACTCATAATCAAGCCTAAATCACTATAAAATAGTATCCGGTTTTTCCAGTTTGAAGAACAGTCGAGAATATAATCTTAAACATGCGAAAACTTCAAAATGCAGATGCTAACGAAGGTAAATCACACGCTAACGAAGGTCAAAAGAATCTCATTTCTACCTTAAACAGACAATTTGGTGTTGAAAATCGAAAGATTTTGAGAATTTGAACTGTCTGTGAAAGTTTTTCGCGAGAGAAATTTTTGCGATTTAGGGTTGCGTGAGATAAAGTTTTTCGACTGACAAAAAGTGAGCTTTTATCAACACAAGCAATTTTAAGTCAATTTACCTGTGATCGAGGCATTTTTTAATCATTTCACCTAAGCGAGAGACCGTCGATTGGAATCAAAGGGGTGTAAGGGTTTTAGTTTGGCTAAGACTTAGAAGGGAAGGAATTTAGAGGAAAGTGAGCTTATCTCTTCGTCATCTTCCATTTCTACGTCCGTCTCCTTTTTTTTTCGGCGTCTTTCTTCTTTTCAATCTTTTCTTGCTCTTTTTCTTTTAAGAACTTATCCCTTTTTATGCTATGCTCAAGCTGAAGCTCCGCTTCTCCACGAGGCTATAGGAGATTATCGTAGGCGAAGTTCTTCTTGTTGGTTCTCGGGCCGATACCGTGCTCCTCTTCTCTTAATTCATAGAGAGGTTTCAGAGATTATCTTTTTGGAAAAGTTCACGGTTATGGAATTCGTACCCAAGGCTGCGCTCCTCTTCTCGTTTTCCGATATAAGACTGAATTATCGTTGGAGAAGTTCAATTCATGGTGCTCCTCCTTCCAGCCGTTCTGGCAAGCGTACGAGATTATCGTTGAAGAAGTTCACAGCAGGATCCATGCCACCTTCTAAGCGATAGTCGGAAAGTAGGTTCCTTTGGTCTGATTTGTGCGCATTGAGCAATGCCTTCTTTTGTCATCATCCCACTTTTCTTTTGTTTTCTCCCCCTCATTTTCTCATTTGAACAACCATCCGAATAGTATAGAATACGGTTGAAGGCTAGGAACGGGATTCAAAGGAAGAAAATGACATCGGAGAAGGCTCAAAGTGGATGACTAAGGGCTAATGTGAGGGAAAAATTTTATAGGGCCGAGTGCGGTATAACCTAAGCGCCCTTATCAATTTCCTAACGATCTACGACAAGGTGAGTATGAAGCCAAGTATCACTAGGTAAGACAAGTAATTGATGTGTTACTCGAGAAATAGATCCAAAGAAAGAAAAAAGAACAAGGCTTGAATCCTGACATATGTAAAGTGGCTAGTGGAGCAACCTAATGACCTTTAGACACAAGAATGCGACTTAGACTGACAAAATTAAGCAACTAAATCGATCGCATGTCAGGGTAAAATTCTAAGTGACTTTAGATCAAAGCATCCTAAAGGATTTCATCATCCCCTATATTATATATTTTTTACTTTTGATTTTTTAATTTTTTTTCACGCAAGATACAGACAAATAAGCATGGAAAACACATGGAATAGAGCATACGATAGCACAGAAGATCAGGTAATGTACATATACGGAAGATTCAACATGCCTAATTTTCCGACAAGGAATTGGAATCGTTTCTCATCCAAAGCCTTGGTGAAAATGTCGGCTAGTTGAAACTCCGTGTTCACAAAATACAAATCTTTGGTGCCTTTTTGTACGTGATCTTGATAAAGTGATATCTAATGTCTATGTGTTTTGTGCGTGAGTGATGAACAGGATTGCAAGTAATGGCGATGGCACTTTGACTATCACTATATATGGGTATATTATTTAAATTGTACCCATAGTCGCGAAGCTGAGTTATCATCCACAACATCTAGGAGCAACAACTGGAAGCAGCCACGTATTCTGCTTCGGCCGTCGAAGTTGACACACTGTTCTGCTTTTTGGGATGACCAGCAGACCAACGGGTTCTCAGATGTTGTCTTCAGCCAACAGGTTGAGCACGGGTCCTGAACAAAATTGTGCAGGAGCCATATGGTTAAGTACGGGTCCTGAACTGACGTGACCAGAAGCCATCTCTGCCACTTCGTGGAAAGTGACATTATAGCTTTCCTTAATTGTTCGGTTGGACTTGATGTATACTCGGTACACTTCTGATGTTGAAGAATACCCGATGAAAGTTGCTTCGAATGCTTTAGGGTCGAACTTTGCACGTTGCTCTCTGTCGTTCGCCACAAAGCACTTGCACACCCGAAGACTTTAAGGAATGAGATGTTGCGCACTCTATTATTCACAATCTCGTATGGAGTCTTGTTGAACCGTTTGTGAACCTCCGTCCTATTTTGGGTAAAACAAGCGGTATTGACTGCTTTAGCCCATAGAAAGTGTGGAAGTCCTGAATGGATCAGCATTGTACGAGCTGCTTCCACTAGGGTTCGGTTTTTCCTTTCAACGAACCCATTTTGTTGAGGTGTTTTTGCGGCTGAGAATTGTTGACTAATTCCAAGTTTTGATAAAACTCACTGAGGTGATTATTTTTAAACTCAGTGCCGTTGTTTGTTCGAATAACTTGAATGGTCTGTTGTAGCAGATTCTGAGTCGTGTTCAGAAAGTTAGTTGTCAAGTCACCGGTCTCATCTTTGGTTTGGAGGAACTTTGTCCACGTGTAGCGAGAGTAGTCATCGACGATAACTAGCACATACTTGCGTCCATTGATACTCTGTGTGTACATTGGCCCACAGAGGTCCATGTGGATTAGTTTCTCTGGGCGAGTAGCAGAAGCAATTTGCTTAACATGATGAGACGCTCGCTTCATTTTTCCTAATTGACATGCCCAACACTGATGCTCCCTTTGTAGTAGTATAGTTGGAAGACCGTGAACCAACTTTTCCGTAGAAAGACGTTGGAGAACTTTCATATTCAGATGAAACAGTCGTTGATGCCATAGGTTGTTCCTCTGTAAATCAATCTGAGAGATAAGGCATACAGCTGTCGTGGGCCGCACGGATATCAGGTTTATCGTGTATAGATTTGATTTCCGAAGTCCTTGAAGGAGTTCTCTGTCCTAAATATCCTTGGACTTGTTTAAGAATATCATCTGTTTAGAGTGTCCCCTACGCGTAAGAAGATCATCTAATTTTTAATTTTTGCATATAACTTCTTGCGTTCCTCACTTAGGAGAGTGTAATTATTTTGTACCGTTAGTTTAGCGGCTTGACAGGCATCTAGTTCCTTACTAAGCTCACTAACCTTAGCATTTGATATTTCTAATTCAGTTTCTAAGTTAGTGATCTTAGTGGTAGCTTCAGTTATCCTACAATTTAGGGTAGCTTTCTCATTGAGATTCCTAACCAGACAATTGTAGTTATTTGCTAGCCTATCTTCTAATTCCTTACTCTTTTCACTATGATGTCCTATTTGAGGTTGACTAGTCTCTCTAGAATGTAGGCTCTTAGTAAGTTCTTCTATTTTAGCACTAGAGCTTCTAAGTTTTGATTCGAGACTATCTATCTTCTCCTGAGATCTCGCAAGTTTATCCTCTACTTCCTTAATACATTCTGCCCACGTTTCATGTGTTTGATATGATTCTAACATGGTCAATAATGTGGAAGAAGAGACTACCTCTTTTGACGAGGTGGATGCATTGTCTTCGTCCGTCAGGTTGGATGTTTCGGCGTCCGATTCATTGTCGAGACGGGCCATGAGGGCTAAATTCTCTTCTTCAGAACTCGACGTGTCCTCGAGCAATTGGTCTTGTTCGGCCATGAGAGCTACTTCAGCTTCATTTTGTTTAGTCCTTGGAGCTTCCTGGAGTTGTAGTTGGCATCTCTCTTCTTTGGAAGAGTGCACTCTCTGGCAAGTGACCTAGCTTGCCACAGTTGAAGCATTTGTTAGCCTCTTTTGGGTTCTTGACTTCGGAGCTCTCTGGTGCACGTTCTTTGTTTTTAGAGCTTGTAGTCCGAAGTCTGTTGGTTGAGGTTGAAGACTTCTTCTTGAAGTACTTCTTAATCATCATTTTTCCTATTAGAGCCAACTGCTTTCCTAGGGCTTTCATGTTTGGCTCGACGTCGGAGTCCGACTCTTCTTTCGACTCTGAAGGAGAATGAGGCCTAAAGATCTTTTCTTTTCTTGGTTTCGAGCTCCTCTTCTCCGAGACTAAGGCAACAGTGTCTTCGGTCTGTTTGCCCTTCTGCTCCTTGTGACTCTCGCTTATATCATCCTCATGTTGTGCGAGATTGTCAAATACGACTGGATATCCAACTCCTCTAGATCTTTATTTTGTCGAATTTCAGTGGATATTTTCTTCCATTCCGCCGGCAGAGAAGACAGAAATCTGATGCTTGTCTCCTTATTGTCTTTGTGATTTTTATCTTTCTCATCTCGTTGAGAAGAGTGAGGTATCTTTGGTAGATCTCACGTAGACTCTCCTCCACCTTTGCTTTGAAGGAGTCGTAAGCAGTGAAATGTTCGCCTTTTTGGCCTTTATGCCAACTTCCGTCCTCTGCATCATCCTATGCAGTTCATCCCACATTCCTTTAGCCGATAAAAGGATATCAATATGTCTATATATGTCGTTGGGGATGCCCTGCATGAGGGTATTCATGGCTACTAGATCAGCCTTAGCCCGAGCCCTCTCCTCGATTGTGTACTCCCTAGGCTCCTTCAGTCGCCCAGACGCGGGAATTTGAGGGGTTGCCGTTTCATCACCGAGGACATGCACCAAAAACTGTGCGGGTCCTTCTAGTGATTTTAGTAAGTTCTCGGCTTGATGTTTTAAAGTGATGAAATTGAGGAAGCGGCTTCTCCACTCGGTATATTCGCCTCGTTGCAAAATCGGCGGACGGTTGTCATTTCCGAGCGAGTATGCATCCATTTGTGTGTGTCGTTGAGTTGTTGAAGGATCTTCGTTAAGTGTTTTGAACTTTTGAAGATGATGTAATGTGCGTCACAAGTGACAAAGTTCGTTAGTAGCGTTTGATTCGAGAAATAGTTCGAGAATTATTTTCGATTCAATCTTTAAAGTTTGATCGAAAATCATTTCGTGGAAATAGAATATAATGTGTACTGTTCTCGTGCAAGAAAGTTGGTCAGCAAAATATATTTCGAGCGAAATAAATTGCCCAAAATCATTTGGTCGAGAAAAATTTCCAGATCGTGAATTTATTTCGATCGTAAAGAAACAGTACGTTTGTAAGTTTCTCGACAAGTCAAAATAAGTCTGTTGACTAGAAAGTTTCTCGCGTGTAATTGATTTTTAGCTTGATCAAACTTTAAATGTCTGACCGAAAATGTTCTCGAGGAAAAGTGTTTGCGCGTGCAGTCAAAATTAGTCTTACTCGAAAAAGATTTTTGCTGAATAATGCTTGAAATTTTTTTTTAACTAAAATCGTTTCTAGTGTTGACGATTTTTTTAGCGCTGACTTCGTATTCTGAACACGAAAAATTCTCGCGCCAAATTGTTCGATCGAGAAATTAATACGATCGTAAACCTAGCGAGAAAAATTAGAACGATCGAGAAAAATTTGCATACAATACATACTATAGCTAACGTGTCATATATGTAGTACACATACACACTCAATGATACACATGCTCGGACCTCCTAGAGCTACATCCATGCGACCGAAAGATATAAGTTTCTTACACAATCAACCATCAATAATTACGTGACCGGCAACCCACTCTAGAAACTGGTCATATTCTGGCTTTTATAATAGTAATAGAATTAATTAATTCTCAATTCAATATATGCGTATCTGCAGTTAAATATTCAACAGATTAAAAAAATTATTAATTCAGTACCCGGTTAGAAAAACGTTATATATACGTACCTAGTTGAATAAAGATTTTGCGCATGGCTACCCGTTTGGTTGTTTGTACCATTTAGTTTTTACGTATCTTTGTATAAGTTTATCACGTAGCATATCAAGTGTTTATGTGATATCTAATTTCCAATTATGTTGAGTGCTATCTCTATAAGTATGACATACATTTTTGCAATATATTATGTACCAACATATGTCTGCTATGCTAACTAAATTTCTAATATGATGTTTTTCTGCCAAACGGGTATATGTGTAAAAAAATTTTTCTATCAGGTACATTTACATAAAGGGTAATAAATTCTATTGGCACCCCCTTTTTTCGATTTGCACCCCCATAATTAAATATGAAAGAGTAGATTAATTATTTATCAATTACATACCTCATATAAAAAGGAAAAAAAGAGCTTAATGTTAATAATTTAAGTAATATGTAAAGTAATATTAAATAAATATTACCGATTAAAAAGGCAATTTTTCCATCTGGCAGGCATGGTAATGAAGGCCCGCCTCGCCCTACGGGCGGGTAGTGGACCTGGTGGGCCCGATCCATCCTTAAAATTAAAAACTAAAAAAATATATGAAAAGGAAAAAAACATTAAAATTGAAGTTGAATTACTCCTAATAAATTTAAATTCTTTAATAAAAATTTATTGATGTTTTGAAATTTGATTAAATTAAAAAATTGAACTTAAAAAATATAAAAAACCTAGTAGTTCATTTATATATAATTTTTCTAGAAAAATATTTTATGATATTTGGTGAGCCTTCCTGCGACCTGCACGGGCTACCCGCAGAGGTCCGCCAGAAAATGGCAGTCCTCCCTGCCATACTGGCGGGTAGCGGGCCTGGTGGGTCATGCCCGGCCTAAAAAAATAAAAACGAAAATTATATAAAAAAAGGAAAAACATTAAAATAAACTTATGAAGTTGAGTTGCTCCCAATCAAATGTAAATACTTTAATAAAAATTTAATTATGTTATTAAATTTGATCAAATTAAAGATTAGATCTTAAAAAATATAAAAATAACATATATAATTCATTTGTATGTTAACTTTTTGAAATTCAAAACTATTTCTAAAGACAGTACCTCGTCGAACAACTTAACAATCGAAAAACAGTGCCTTACACATTAAAAAAAAACAACTTTTAATCGAGAATTATTTTTTATCGAAATAGTGCTTTATATTGACAAAAAAGATTAATAAAAAAAGAACAAAAAATTTCGATCGAAAACAGTAACCTTCCATTTGGCACATTATAGAAAAAGCTTTTGGAATTACTCTAAGAATTTTTAATTAAACCTTATTAAACCAAAAACTTTTCGAAACTGAAATTTTAAAAGCCAAATATTTTAATAACTATAAAAATTCAAATCCATAAAACACGTTAACGATCAAAATATCCAACCCAAAATTAAACTACAATAAAAACATTATGAATCCAACTATAAAGAAATTACAAGACGAAGTAAAAACATTACAAGACAAAGTAGCTGAGCTAAATCGTCTCGAACTCAAATCAACTCAGTGGAATGAAGTCACTGAACAATATGATATCATCCTAATATATCGCAATATATGGTACACTAGGATTATCTCTTTCGAGAAAATTATTGCGAAGCTAGTTGAAACTAACACATCCTCTCTAGGGGCAGTGATTCCTAACTCTAAATGTTTTAAGTGTTAGAATCCTTACAAACTGGGTATGCTAACATGAAAAGTGAGCGGACAAGTACAAAAGAGTTAGAAGAGAAATTATCTAAGTCTCAGGAACAAATAGCTAGTCTCGAATTAACCTTAGGAGCTCTAGAGCGAAAATTGATGAATTAACTACGAGCTTGAATTCTAGTGAGACTAAGCATATTTTGTTAGAGAAGCATAGTTCGGTAGTTAAGGAATTAGAAGACAGGCTAGACAACAACCATAAATGTCTACTAGGAATTGAAACGAGAAAAATCATCTTAAATGTAGACTGGAAGTTGTGAACGAACAGGTCACTAGTCTTGAAGCTCAACTAGAAAAATCTAATTCTAGGATTAGTGAATTAAGTAAGAGTCTAGATACATGTCAAGCCGAGAAAAGCACTGCTTTTGTTAACTATGCTACTCTAGACACCGAACGTACGAAGCTAAATTCTAAGATTAGAAATTTGGAAAATCTTCTTGCGACTTCTAAGACCAAGGAAGCACAATCTCGTCATTCTGAAAATTCTTCTTCCGTGGATACCTCCTAAAGAACATCGAGGATTTAAATTCTACATTAGAAACGGAACGAAAGAATTTTGAAGCAGAAAAGAATACACTTCTAACGGAGATATCTAATCTCAAAGCTTCCTCCATATCGAAACTCGATAAAGGGACGCAAACGGATGATCTCGTTCCTATCATTGAAACGACTTTTACTAATTCTAACTTCAATTTTGACCAAAGTTGAAATTCAAAGTAAAAGTCCCACACTTTCTATAGTTAAGGAACGAGTGCCACGGAAATGGGAGAACGGTAAACTTCCAAAATGGAATGATAAAGACCAAAAGCTTTCCTCTCTTGATCCCGAAAAGAAAATTTTTCACGAAAATATTTCAAGTTCTAGCGCACAAACTTCATCGTGTGCTTCCAATGATTCTACTAATTTTCAGTTAAAAAGCCTAGACCTGAAAATAATTTTCGAAATTCTTCTCATTCTAATGTGAAAGGTGTGAATTTTCTAACCATAGGAAATACGATTTGTGTGCAATAGATGCTTATAATTCTATATGCTCGTTTTCCTACATGCAATATCCGGTCAAGGTTCATTCAAAGAAACATCTTGTGCGCTTGGCCTCGGAGAAAATTTTTAAACCTTCTCCGAAACACACTTTCACCCGAGCGGAAATGCCTTTCCGTGTCAAATCACTCCCTCATGGTTTCCTATTTCTTCACAAAATTTAGGTAGTCCCAAACCAATTTGGGTACCGAAAGGTTCACTAATGGATGATTTAGGACAACATTTAAATTTGACACCTATGCTTAAATCGTTATCTACTAATAAGGGAGGACCCACACAACATGGGTACCAAAGTCCCGATAGTTTTGCAGATTTCCCTCATGTATGGAATCCGACGTAGTGGCTCCACGTACATGATAAAGGGATGAGGCGTGAGCTACTACAACTAAGTTTCAATGAGGTATATTTCAAACTTACATATGCATATGAGTTTCGTCAAAAAAAATATATACCTATTTTCTTTCAAAATGTTTCAAAAGATACATTTCGATATGCACTCCATCGCTTTAAATGGTTTTAAAATTTTCAAATGCATATTATGAACGAAACGATAAATATCATTTTTTCAATAATACTTTCAAATGAGCTTTAATTGAGGGGGGCTACTCGTTTTTTTAATGAGGAGCAACCTTTATAGTTTAAGGAAAGCACAAATTTTAATTCTTGAGGGGGAGAAAACTTACAATGAGCGATTTAAGGGAACGAGATTCTTAATATTCATCGAGCTAACTACACAAATTTCTAGGGGGAGAAATTTGTTTTCGAAGCATTGTTTGTGGGGAGATATAATATAATACTACTATATTAATAATGTACATATATATATATATAGATATACATATATAAAAAAAAAAGGAAATATGAAAAAAAAAGTGAGATATAAAAAAAAGAAAAAAAAGGAGATATGAAAAAAAAATGAGCTATAAAAAAAAGTGAGATATAAAAAAAGAGAGAAAAAAAAAAGGAAATATGAAAAAAAAGGGGAGATAAAAAAAAGACAAAAAAAGAGAGAGGAAAGTACATTATTGCCTCATATTATTTTTATGCTTTCACATTGTTGTTTTCCCAAGACTGTGTAGCTACAGAGTTCAGTTTGTGAGCCCAATCTTTAAATTTTTTCTTCTTTTCAATTGTTGGTGATGATCAAAAAACAAAAAAAAAATAACAAAAAGCAAAACAAAAAAAACAAAAAAAGGAAAAACAAAAAAATCAAATTTGTTTGATATGCTACCCGGTTTTATTCTCCCACATCCAAAGATGGACGTACCACGAAGAATCTCGAGCTTTCAAACAAAAAAAAATTTCCAAATTCGACGGTGACGATCTAATTGAAGATCAAATGCTCCGTATTCTCATCGACCGGCTCCGGCTTGCTAATTCAACTAGAACAACACTTCTCACGTACCCCGGAAGCACGGATTTCATGTTCCTATGGTTCAGTCTAATCCGACTTGATTCTAACCTCGGAACGCGTTGGAGCATTTCAGACCAAGCAAGATTAATTCGATGATGCCTAGGAAGTCTTTGAAGATACATCACTCCCTATCTCACATAATTTTCGGACCAATCCCCATAGGTACATGTGCTAATTTTAATTAGCGTCCCGGGTAGAAGTCGTCGCATTAGGTCCAACGTCGCATGCACAACCGAGCCTTACCCACTTGTCTATCTCTCAAAAGATAGGTGTTTCATAAATCATGGGAACCACATATGCTATCACCGTTTCACTCCGAAACGGGAGATATTGAACTAAGTGGTATTCCGCCCCGTACAACATTTTTATTGATCACTCGGATCTAGTGTGTCGTCACTTTCCAAAATTTTCAAATTTTTAGGACACATACACTATTTAATACACCTAATCTTTGTGATTACGATAGAACTTCGTAGACATGTTCCCTTTAAAAGACGTGCTTCGAGGATCGGAAGGAAGTGCGACCGTTGTAACATCAAAACAGCAACGGTTTCGGCCATCTTCTACGAGCTTTGCTCGTAGTTGATGTCAATGGGACGTCTATGTGGCCTCGGTACTCATTTCGACGGATAGCCTTTGTGGTTCCGTCCGGTTATTACCGACACCGACCTTTTTGTATGACTTTTCTACCTCCAAATTAACATGCCGAAATCGTTAAAACGATTCGCCATGAGTGGGAGAAGGGTTATGCATACACAATCGGTCGGTCCACCCACTAAACTCCGCCGCGCGTAACACTCTTTGAATCTCCGCTTTATCAGGTACGTATAAACGGTCCTTGTAATATAGACTTTCGTCTTATCGTATCTTGAAATCAGTTAAAGTTTGCTCCGCCTGTGCATATTTGATTTTTAAATAGAGTTCGTCTTCATCTTGTTCTTTCTTAATTTGTTCCAATATTGTCGGTTGTAAAGTTAATGCTGCCAAACTCGCTCCATCCTCTCCTAATTGCGCTATCTCCACTTCCAGAAGTTGCAATTCCGCATTTACATCTTTTCGATTTAACGCATCGGCCACCACATTTGCTTTGCCTGGGTGGTAGCTGATTACGCAATCATAATCTTTAACAAGTTCTAGCCACCGTCTTTGCCTCATATTTAATTCCTTCTGAGTGAAGAAATATTTTAGACTCTTATGGTCCGTGAAAATTTCGCATCGCTCCACATATAAATAATGCCTCCAAATTTTTAGAGCAAAGACTACTGCAGCTAGTTCCAAATCATGAGTCGAATAATTCTTTTCATACTCCTTTAATTGTCGAGAAGTGTAAGCAACCACATCTTCGTGTTGCATTAATACACAACCTAGGCCATTCCTTGATGCATCACTATAGACCGAAAATCCTCCAGTCCCTGATGGTATTGTTAGTACTCGAGCTGAAGTGAGTCGCTTCTTCAACTCTTGAAACTTTGCTCTCATTCCTCGCTCCAAATAAATGGAACATTCTTCCTTGTCGGCTTCGTCAGTGTTAATGAGAGCTCTGACACCATAATAAACTTTCGGTAGTACCTGTTAGATCCCCGTTTGTCAACACAATTGATCATAGGCACGAATTCTAAGGAAATCGATTAGAATGATGAAGACTGAAATTCGATCGAAAACCTTTGGTTGAAGAACAGGAGAGAGAAAAACTTTAGTGTGAGAAAATTTTGTGTGTTTTCTCTCTAGAAATGAATTCGGCAGCCTTGCGGATCAATTCTCTAATTTTCTGTATTAAGCACAATTTGTTTACATCTATTTATACCAAACATACTTGGTATAAATATCTAACTAGTCCTAATCTATGGACTAATACAAATAAAGCCCCTAATTACAAGGACAACTAATGAAATCAAGCACAATTAAAATATATACTCTACAATCTCCCCATTTGTGCTTGATTGTATATCCGCGCTGTTTGTCCTCTTCGGGCGTAGTACGACCTGTGCAAGCCCAGCGCATACTCGAAGTCCGTTAGCCTTTTTTTCATCTCCAGTTGCTCCTCAATGTCATCAAGTAGTTCCAACAGGAGCTGCTGTTCTCTCACAAACCTGTGAATCCTCAACACTGTCTCTCAATTGATCTTTTCCAATCTCTTCTCTATGTTCTGCCCGATCACCTTGAGCATTCCGTCGTAAAACTTATGAATCACAGTCTTCAGCATCATCCTAGTCTTCTTAGCTATTGGATTGTGGTAGGTGACACCTAAGACTGAGCTGATATGTACGTGATTGCTTGGAAGCCCTTCGATCTCAGGTCTTTGATTGAGCAGGGCCGTCATGTTGACCTTCTTCATATTGCTCTCCAGAGCCATCTGAAGGTTGTGTGCGACGGAGTACTTGGCTTGTCGCAATATTAATCGGTAGAGTCCCTCGAGTCCTACGTCATTGATAAAGCCTTGAGGACCCTTGTACTTCTCTACATAGAGTTGCTAGAGCTTGTACACCTCCTTGGTAGGAAGATAGGGTAGGTCACTCTCGCTTAGTCCTTCTCGAATTCGATCTATCAGCTTTATCACGTAGTACGGTGTTGGAAGATTCCCACGAGTAGTTGACATATCGGAGACAATTCCTTGAAGTGACTCTTTAGCCATTCCTTAGGAGTCCCCAGCCTCATGTCTGGTCCGAGTTGGGTCAGTATCCAAAGATAGCTCATCCTTTTTCTGCTGCTCCTAGTGAGAGATGCCTCTGAGTTCGAACTCGTTCGGCGTCTTGACTTTGTTCGGTGACCTCCAAATATTTTGACGAACTTCTTCCAAGAATGGGATCTCGATCCTTATGTTTTCCCACTGCGAATCAATGCGAACGGTTCCAGGCATTTGTCTTGTAGGCGAGGCCGCTCGTTCCGCAATTAAAACCTGGAAGCCTTGCGGGAATTATTCATGGTCTTCGCCTTCCTGAAGTTCTTCATCTTCAATTAAATTAAGTCAATCGAAGCAGCTTGGAAGAACTAACATCCCCGATGCGTTGTCTTTGAGCTTCATCGGGCATGCTGTGGGTCATCCATTGTCCTTCGAAGATGTACTTATCTAGGAATTCGTGCGGATTGACACCATGGCCAGAAGTACCCGGTTGGTCTGGAGCGATCGAGGGAGTAGCTTGAGTAACTGCTAGGGCTACGAGCATCGCGACACTTGCTTCTTCTTCCCGAAGCAAGGGGCTTGTGAAGGTCGGTGGTGTGGGCGGAGGCGTCGTTAGCATGAAGGATGGTGGTCGATTTGGGTTTGGGTTAGAGTGGTGCGGTGCGCGGTGGTGGTTGTTTGGGTAGTGGGTTGTAAGGTTCCAGCTACTTCTTTACTTGTCTGAGTCGCGCCAGGGCTTGACCCCTTGTGATAATGCTTAGCTTTCTTGTCCCCCTCAGGACGGCCCTGGTCGTCTGGGTCGTCATGTCGGTGTTTGGAGTGGGAGCCTTGGCCGCCGCACGTTGCGATTGGTCAGGACGATCGACGAGACGGCGGAAGAGTTCTTCTTCTTCCGGTGTTCGTGTGTCAATTCCAATAGCCTGGCGACCAGGATTGAGTGGAGTTCGCTGATGGGTACGGTGGCGGGGTTGATGAGGTTGTGGTGAGGATGGGTGTCGCGACTTGTGTGGATAGGATGGGTTGAGTGGGTGTGAGGATGGGTTGTGATGAAGACGGCTCCGAGACGGGTGCTTTCCCATGATCTTGGCGGGACGTCTCGTTGGCATTGCGCACGCTCTCCATAATTTTGTCTTCAAAATCCTTTAGCGCGTTGGCGAGAGCGACCTGAAGTCTGTCTTCAGTCACGTATGGAGCGGACGCCTCCGTTGTAGATGTTCTAGGACGACTGATGTCGCCTGTTATCAACCCTAGGGCTAACACCCGCTCCTCAGGTTGGCTCACAGTCACTTGAGGTTTTTTACTGTTCGAGACTTCCACCCAATCCGTGAGTCGAATCTAGAAGATTCTCCCTATGGGTGTTTCGGCAGGCTCGCTTTGGGCCTGCGAACCAGACACCGAAAGATTGTGTTGCGGCTCAAGAAGTAGTGGCCGCATCACTTGAAGCGATGATCGGCGCGGTATCCGGTGCGGTGGTGACGGCGGTGAAGAGGGACCCAATTTGTATGCTAAGTCGTCTGGGAGTCCGTCTTATCAAGCTGATCTCCTCATCGGACTCCGTGTCGGATGGGTGGCTGTGTGAGGAGTAGTGTCATGTTCAACGTCCTCTAGAGCGTCACCAGTGGAAGTGAGCTTTGCCCCCTTCTACATCGGGCTGTGCTACTTGTTGAAGAACCTCCTCAATGGTTTCTTAGAGCACGCCAACATGGACGGGCACTTCCACTTGTAGTGTTTCTTCTGGAGCTTCTTGATCCAACTCTGTGGCCACAACATCAATCAACGTGGCATCTATATTAGGAATGTGTTCGTCCTGAGTTGGAAGCTCCTGCTCTAGCTCTTGGGCCACTGTATCAATCATCATGGCGTCAGGGCTTGAGTGTTGTTGTTGTGGAGGGTCACTTGGAAATCTATCGGGGGCCCTCGAACCATCTACTCGGTGATATGACGTTCCCGACAGTATCTCTGATATTCGTCTCCCGCGGGGTCGGCAAGACGAACAAGGTGAGTGGAATGGCCATCGATGGCTGAGCTAGGTCCAGCAGCCTTGGGTTGTGGAAGAACTTGAGCCTTGGTGCTGATAGTTTCCTCCCGGAGGCAGGCGAGGAATGTTCTGCTCGTACATCTCCATTTGTTGGCGGATGATGACGGAGAACCATCTCGCATACGGCACGTTCTTGGACCTTTTGTTCTCTTATTGTCTGATCTGCTCTGCGAGGTCGTTCCAGATCAGTTGAGCGAAATCGTAATTCCGCGAGAACACGACTCCATGAAATATCCGGAGGATGTGGCCGTTGCCTTCTTCGAAGCCTACGTGCTTCGGGGATAGACACTTATTGATGATCCCTAAAAGTGTCTTCCATGGATGGGGAATCTCGTTGCTCTGCATCTGAGCTAGCTTGGTAAGCGGCGGACGGTACCCCATCTGGAGGAAATCACGCACCAGTTCTGCATCTAATTGGAGGGGGTCGTAGTTTTGGCTGTGAGTGAGGTCAAGCAGAACTCTGAACTCGTTCTTACTCATGCAGATGTGCCTCGTCCCGACAACCGTGGTAAAGTGGTATGCCCCGTTCAAGATGAGGCTCTTGATCATCCCCCAAAACTGCTGGAGGTAGAGCATCGGCACTGATGCCGTCAGTGTAAGTGCATGCCATAGTGGATGGCCTTGCAGGATGGACACGATAGTGTCATCTGGACACCGGAAGGTGGTCAGTTCTAACTGGAAGTTCGTGTCGTGGACGTTGAGATATAAGGTCTTCTCGTAGATGTGATTGTATATGGGGTAGTGATCCATCTGAAATCCACATAAGAAATGTTTAGTTCAAAAATTTAGAGTCGAAGTTATCTTGAAGAATGTATGGATTGGCACATAGGTATACGAGAGTGACTATATAAAAAAATGATATTTCGACCTATGTTTATTTTTCATATAAAGTTTAGTCGAAAAGTTTCTAAGTGTTTAAAGCCACTGTTCACTCCGTGAAATTTGTCACTCTAAAATTGAAATTTCAATTTTAAATTTCCCAAGTGCTGATTTTTAATCAAGATATCCGTTTATTTTTGCGATCGAAAATTTTATTCGCTATAGAAGGCTACAGCGATCAATCAGAATTTGGTGGGGGGTCGCATTGGGCCTAGGGCTTCGGTGGGATCTCCGCCTATGCGAACCGGCGTTACTGCTCCGCTCAAGGGTATCCTTCGAATCATAACCGCCGACAGCAATGGGACGACCTGGGACACCACCACCTCAGCGTATGATGGCTCGGCGGTTTGTGGATATGGGGTCCGTGACATCTGATGAGCCGGTGGATGAGGAGATAGTCGTCGAGGAGGTGGGGCTGCTCAGCCCGATACTGTTCCGAATCATTCTAGGGTTTGTGAATCAAATTCCACCGCGGATGCACGGTCGTGGCTAGGGTTTCGCTCACTGATGCGCTGAGTCCAGGTTCGTCCCCACACGTCAAGGCCACCGCCGAATCGTCGTCGTCCTCGGCGTCGTTTGCTGATGTAGTGGTGGGGAGAGCTAGGGCTGATACGACATCCCACAACGTGGGTATACGGGGAGAGAGAGGGGACCAAGCACGTTTAGCGCTTGACTATGTGGCGCCTAAGTCGACAAATGCTGGTATATCCATTGTGGCCCCTACCTGGGACGTGGCAAAACAAGGGATTGCAAGGTGGGACCATACCTTGGTTGGATATTTCCTTGGGCCGAAACCATACTTCCCATTCGTCGACCGGTTTGTGAGGGCACGATGGACTGGCTTGGTGGAGGTTCGAGCCACTAGAAATGGTTTTTTTTCCGGTTTCGCTTTGAATCGGCCACGGCTATGACTGAAGTGTTGGAAGGTGGCCCGTGGCTCTTGCATGGCCAACCGCTGTTCTTAGAAGTGTGGCGTCCTGGAATGTCGCTGGAGAGGAAGGATCTCGTGGAGGTTCCCCTTTGGGTGAAACTGTGGAATGTGCCAAGTGAATTTTGGACTAAAGCGGGGTTGGGTGTGGTAGCTAGTGGTGTTGGTAGGCCTTTATTTGCCGATGGGATTACGGCCAAAGGAGAGCGTATTGATTATGCGCGTGTTTGCATCATGAAGCTGCTTGACACGCCGTTTGTTGAGAAGGTGGAAATGAGATCCCAACTGCCGAAAGATGTGTATCGGGTACGGTTTTGGTGAGGGTTGAATACGAGTGGAGGCCGACTATGTGTAGCCACTGTGCGACATGGGCCCATGGGGACACACAATGCCCCAAGAGGCAACCAAGCCCGGCGTCTCTGCGGAAGCCTAATATGCCGGGGCCGAGACAGAAACACCCAACAACTGGTCGGCCAGCCCCTCCCGATGCTCGTGTGGTGGTTCATGATAGACCACGTATTCAAGGACCGCCTCGTGACCATTCACGGCAAGGTAGAGGCCGGGCTCCCCAAGCTGAGTGGAGACAAATTGGTGCCCATGGCAAGGCGGTGCAGATAGCGCCGAGTATGGCGAATCCAAGGTCGGATCAGTCCGCCCATACGGGGGTACAGGCGTCCGCGTCTGGCTCTTCTCCACGGCGGGCGGTCGACGAAAAGCAAGTTGACCAAAACTCCTTTGCCTTATTGCAGGATTTTAATGATGACGAGGATGTTGATACGGTCTCTCACGTTAAGGGCCCTAAAGCAAATGCAGCCCTACATGGGGCTCATTCATAATGCCGATTGGGTCTTGGAACGTGCGTGGTCTTAACCGAGAAGACCACAGGAGGGCGGTGGGGGATTGGATTGCCCGTGGGGGGGTTGCGCATTGTTGGTCTTCTGGAGACACGGGTGGCTGCGTCGAACGCAGCCCACATTTCAGAGGCTATTCGACCGCGTTGGGCCTGGTTCTTTGAATATGATGATGGTCCGGCTACTCGCATTTGGGTGGGCTGGGATACTCTTTGCTTCACGTCACAATTGTTGCGAAATCTGCTCAGGCTGTTCATTGTCGCGTGGAACAGCTTGATACGCGTGAACATGCGTTTATCTCGTTCGTGTATGGGAAATCTCGAAGGGAGGATAGAGTGGCCCTTTGGGATGAGCTGATTCAGTTTTCAGCGTTGCGAGTTGAGGATGCGTGGGTAGTGGCGGGGGATTTCAACACTATCTTGCATGCGAGTGAGGGGCGTGGGGGTGCACCCAAGCACGGGATATGGCTGATTTTCAGGCATGTCTCCTACAGGCCGACCTTATGCTGCTGCCGTCGATGGGCCAGGAGTTCACGTGGTATAATCAGCAACGGGCTCTGGCAGGCATCTGGAGGAAGTTGGATCGCATGCTCGGCAACCCACAGTGGTTTGCTCGCTGGCCAGATAAGTTTTATCGGTGTGAACTCCCTTTCACATCGGATCATTCGCCACTGTCATTAGGGGTGTCAGCGCCGAGACCACGCGGTGTGAGTTTTCGTTTTGAGAACTTTCTTACTAAGGAAGAGGGCTTTTTGGAACATGTTCAGCGTGTTTGGAGTATCCCCATGGCGGGTTTCCTATGTATGTGTTGGTCCAGCGGCTCAAGTTGCTGAAGCCCATTTTCATGCACATGCAACGTGTAAAGGGAGACCTTGCTGCAAATGTTGCGGAGGCATTACGCTTCTTGGGGATTGCACAGGAATTCGCAGCTAAATATCCCCTAGAGATTATGTTTCATGATCTTGAACGGCATTGTCGGTTTCTCTACGCTAGGGCTGTCGATGTAGAGCATACGGCGTTATCCCAAAGTGCCAAGCTTGCTTGGCTAAAGGATGGCGATCAATGCTCATCTTACTTCTTCAGGAAGGTGGCGGTTTGTCGAGCGACTAATCGGATCATCTCATTGGAAGGCCCAACTGGAGACCTACTTAATACGCCAGACGAGGTGGAAGGGGAGTTACTGGGGTTTTGTATCAGGAATTACTTGGCACATCCGCACGAGCGACCCCGGTGGACATGGCCGAGGTACAGGGGGCTATCACGCGTAAGCTCTCCCCAGCTACGTCCTTAGACATGGTCTGCCCAGTTGAAGACCTTGAGGTGAAACATGCGCTCTTCTCTATGGGGGATGAGAAGGCGCCGGGGCCTGATGGGTATACAGCCGCGTTCTTCAAGCGGCTTGGGGGAAGTCGGCCCTGATGTGATACGAGCGACTAAGGATTTCTTCGCTACGGGCCGCCTACTTAAGGGGCTTAATAGTACGCTTATCACGCTCATACCTAAGTGTGAGTCGCCACGTCGATCGAAAGAACTTCCGTCCCATATCGTGCTGCAACGTCCTATACAGAGTAATTTCGAAGGTTTTGGCTAATCGGTTGAAATCAGTGCTGGGAGGGCTGATCCCCGCATCGCAGACGGCATTTATACCTGGAAGGCGCATCAGTGATAATATACTTCTGGCACAGGAACTTTGCCTAGGGTACCCCAGCAAAGGCCGTCCCCCACGGGCTATGCTTAAGGGTCGATCTAGCCAAGGCCTATGATAAGGTGGAATGGATTTTTTTGCTGGCGACGATGCAGGCGATGGGATTCCACCCACGATATATTGAGTGGATACGGAGCTGCATGACAACGACCACTTTTTCCATCAACCTTAATGGGAGACCGGCAGGGTTCTTTGCTGGAAAGAGAGGAATGCGCCAAGGGGACCCCATTTCACCCATACCTCTTCACCCTCGTCATGAAGGTGCTCCATGGCCTTGTGGAGTGTCATATACAGGCGGAACCGCGCTTTCGCTATCACTGGCGTTGTGAAACCACTTCGCTCCCCATGTTGGCCTTCGCGGATGATCTCCTCCTTTTCTGCCATGCAGATCCTAACTCTGTAGGGGTGCTGAAGGAGGCTCTGATGCATTCTCTCAGCTGTCTGGGTTACACCCTAATCCGGACAAGAGTGAGGTTTTACATTTCACGAAGGGCGGAGGGCATCAAGGCCCAGCTACTGTCTATGACGGGATTTTGCGCAGGCCGCCTGCCAGTGCGTTACTTGGGGGTCCCACTGATTGCTTCACGCCTGACTCTCAGCGACTGTGTGCACCACTGTTGCAGCGGGTGGATTCTCGTCTAGGATCGTGGCTGAATCAGTCACTATCTTACGCGGGTAGGGTGCAGCTCATTAATCTGTCCTTCAGGCATTACACGTCTATTGGTCTGGGGTCTTCTTGCTGCCCAAGGGAATCATCCGTGCCATGGAAGCACGATTTCGCCGATTCTTGTGGGGTGGTGACTCGGCAAGGTAGCTTGAGATGATGTTTGTCTGCAGTTAATGAGGGCGGGTTGGGGATTCGCTCGATCGCTAATGACAATAGGGCTCTTCTGGTACAGCTTCTATGGAGGGTGATCAGCCGGCCTGCTGACTCGATCTGGGTGGAGTGGTTTACAGCACACGATTGCATACGCGATCGCTTTGGACCATCACCATCTCGGCTAACACTGCATGGAGCTGGAGGAAGCTGATGCAAATAAGACAGGTGATTCTACCCTTCATTGATTTTTCTATTGGGAATGGTTCGTCGTTGTTATTATGGGAAGACCCATGGCTACGGGCTGTCCCATTATTGGAGAGCTATCCTAAAGGCCCACTGGCGATGGGGCTGCCAGCAGGGACCCGCCTAAGCTCTGTCATCGACCCCAAGGCTGGAATTGGCCAGGACAGTCGGCGGTGGAGTATTTGGATTTTAGTCCGCACCTTCCACGGGTTCAGCCTAATCGGACGATGCTATTTGTTGGAAGGGAGCGCCAGACGGCCGACCGACGACGACGACTGATTAGGGACTCCTTGCGCGTACGAAGGCCTATTGTACCTTGGGCGTCCTTGTTTGGGGGGCCTTTGAAGATCCCTCGACATGAGGTCATACTGTGGTTTCCCATCCGCGATCGTTTATCGACTAGAGATAAGGCCTGGGTGGCACAGCGCGCTGGAACCCCTGCTTGTGTTCTCTGTGACGCGCTGCATG
>JAPQWV010002773.1:0-50941 GCA_027422505.1 Craterostigma plantagineum | reverse complement strand
TATGCATCTTTTAAAAGATTTAAGCTTTTTCAAATGGACGTAAAAAGTGCATTTTTAAATGGTTTTATAAATGAGGAAGTTTTTGTCGAGCAACCTCCCGGTTTTGAAAAGAGGAATTTTCAAATTACGTTTTTTAAATTAAACAAAGCTTTATATGGTTTGAAACAGACCCCTAGGGCATGGTATGAAGATTGAGTAAATTTTTACTAGACATGGGATTTATAACAGGAACAATAGATAACACTCTGTTCATCAAGTGCGAAGGGAATCACATACTGCTTGTGCAGATATACGTTGATGATATTATTTTTGGCAGCACTGACATCACTCTTTGCGAGAATTTTTCTAAGTCTATGCAACAGGAATTTGAGATGAGCCTAATGGGAGAACTTACGTACTTCCTTGGATTACAAATCAAGCAATTGGATACGGGAACATTCATATCTCAAACGAAGTACACGAAGGAACTACTTGAAAATACGGAATGGCTGATTCAAGGTACTTCCCACTCCTATGCACCAGACCGCTAAAATTGATAGTGATGAACAAGGTACGCCCTTTGACCAAACTAAGTATAGAGGTATGATCGGAAGTTTGCTATACCTTACGGCAAGCAGACCCGATATCATGTTTGCTACTGGTCTATGTTCTAGATATCAATCGAGTCCTAGGGAATCTCACTTGACGGCAGTCAAGCGGATATTTAGATATTGAAGGGAACAATCAATCATGGTATGTGGTATCCAAATTCCAAGGAATTCCCATTAATGGGATACTCGGATGCGGATTATGCCGGTTCTAGGGAAGATAGGAAAAGCACTAGTGGTACTTGTCAAATACTAGGAAATTCCCTTGTTACTTGGTCCAGTAGGAAACAAAATGCCGTGGCCCTATCCACAACCGAAGCGGAATATATGGCCTTAGGAAGTTGTGCTCAGCAAATCCTTTGGATGAAACAGACCTTGAGTGATTACGGGTTGAGTTATGACCAAATTCCTATTTTCTGTGATAGTACTAGTGCCATTAGCATCACTAAGAATCCCGTACACCATTCTCGAACTAAGCATATAGAGGTGAAACATCATTTCATTCGAGATCATGTTCAGAAGGGAATATCAGCGTGAACTTCGTAGGAACTAATGATCAGCTGGCTGATATCTTCACGAAACCCCTTATTGAGAGTAGATTCTGTGATATCCGTGACCGATTAGGATTATTGAGCTCAAATAGGAAAGATGACTAGATAATCCTTAGTATCTCCTTGATCTTATCCTTTAGGATTTCGTCCATTTTATTCCTTAATTCTATTCCGTAATTCTATCTTTTCTATTAAGATCCTTTCCATCCATGGGGAGATTATTTTTAGACTTCTCGACATTTATGTCAAAATCTATTTTCAGCCAATATCTTCCTTTTCAGCTAACATTTTCCTTGATCTCTGATCTTTACTTATCTCCTTCCTTAATTCCCGCGAGATATCCTTTTATTCCATTCAACGGGCAGTTTCCTTACCCACTAAGTGTTCCTTTTAAAATTCAAATTTTGAAATCCCTTCCTTATCTGACACACGTCTTGTCAAGATCACATCTCTCTTTAACTCCCTTCCATCCTTATCCAAAAGGACTAGGACTTTTATAAACCGTCCTTCCTTGTTTTTCCATTCTATTCAAACCCTAAGCTCTCCACTTCATAATTTCACCCTTCAATTCTCTGACCTCAACCATGGTGAAAACAAAAGGAGCCGGATCTCAGTCAGACAAAAAGAGAAGAGTTCCTTACCCGAAACTCCAATTTCTCCAAAAGCCACTCGCTCGAAGTCCAAAAGCAGTCCCAAAGCCACGAAATCCCCTACGAAACCGAAGAAGAAGAAAGCGAAGATCGTCAAAACTCCCACTCCATCTCCGTTTCATCTCATGATCAATCTAGATCAGCCTTCATCACCTGAAATATCAGCCTCACCACAAAAGTCTACCTCTGATCAGATCGAGTCTCCTCCTCGAGACAAGACTCCCCCGTTGGATCATTCTGCCAAGCCCCTGTTCGATCCCGAAAATCCGGCGGAGATCACTGAGAGATCAAATTCCAGACTGATAGTGCCAAGGAACTTCACGGAAAGCTTCAGAGCGACGCGTTGCACGGGGAAGGTGCGTTAAGTTTGATGAGTTGGCTGACAGTCAAGTAGTAACATGGCTGACGGAATATGGCTGGGAAAATTTCCTGAGGATAGACGGGTCCTTGTATGTGGAAGCCGTGAAGCTCTTTTATGCTAATCTCACGTTCGTTGAAGACGAAACGGAGATCACAGTCACCGTTGACCAAACCGTCTATCGAGGGATAATAGGCTCTCTTTTGTACCTTACTGCTAGTCGACCGGATATCGTTCTCTCGACAGGAATCTGCGCTCGTTTTCAGGCAACACCAAAGGAATCCCATCTCACTGCTGTCAAAAGGATTCTCTGCTATCTCAAAGGAACACCCAATCTGGGTTTGTGGTACCCCACTCTATCGGACTTCAAACTGGTTGGATTCTCTGACTCGGATTATGCAGGATGCAAGATGGACCGAAAAAGCACCTCTGGAGCTGCACACTTCTTGGGCGGTAAACTCGTAAGTTGGTCGTCTCGAAAACAAGCTGTGTCTCAACTTCGTCGACGAGGCAGAATATGTCGCCGCCGCTAGTTGCTGTTCACAACTTTTGTGGATGAGAACCCAACTACGAGATTTTAAATTTTCATGTTGATAAAATTCCCATTTATTGTGACTCAAAAAGTGCTATTGCGATGACGAGTAATCCGGTACATCACTCAAGAGCGAAACACATAGATATTCGTCACCACTTCATCAAAGAACATGTCGAACAAGGGACGATTGAATTGCACTACATCACAACCGAAGATCAACTGGCCGACATTTTCACAAACCGTTGGATGTCAAACGATTCCAACACCTAGTGACTATGTTGGGCATGTTGAATATTCAGTTGTGATCAATCGACCCTACATGAACTTTGATAAAGTGTACATATTTCCTTTTCACTTCACTCCATTTTTTATGTGTCTTCTGAATTATGTCTTTTGAGGGGGAGTTTTCGATTAAGGGGGAGCGTCTGATTTTTTCATTTTTTAAAAAACGGAAGTTTTTTCGATTAAGGGGGAGCGTCTGATTTTTCCATTATTAAAAAAAAAAGTTTGGGTCGAAATTTTAAAGTTTGGTCAAACTGAGTCAAAATTGGACCGATTAAAATGTTTGGGTTGAATCTCTAATTTTCTGGTCAAAAGGGTCAAAATTGGACCAATTGAACTTCAATTGGACTCAATTTTGACCAAGCCCGCGAATTCAGCTTAGTTGAGGTTTTGACCAAGCCCGCGAATTTCGGCCATTAACTCAAATTTCGCATGTACAGTTACAACACTCCTAAACCCCAAAACCCTTAACGTTTTTCACAATCCTAAAATACCCGAGAAAATTCAAAAATTTCGCAAACCCCTTCTTTCAAAATTTCGCAACTCCTCGCATCATCGTCGTCGTCAAATCCGCATTCAAAACTGTTTCCTGCTAACTCCATTGTCGCAAACCAGCTTTTCGGTATGAATACACCTCAGAAAATCCAAATTTCTGTTCGTTTTACCCTGTATTTACCCAGTTTTGATAAATCTGTTAGGTTAGGTTTAATTTTTTCTCGGCTCTGAATCGAACGCATGTTAGGTTTTTAATGTTTAAATCCCCCAAATATGCATTTCCCATCCTATTTCGAGTCGACTGAGTCCATATTATTGCATTTTGGTTAAGATTTGAGTAGGTCTAAGGCAAAAATTCATTGCGTTGTTTCGCACTTTTCGCACTGTGTTCTTCACCGAGAAAAATTCTCAGAAAAAATGCTTTAATCGTTAAATTTCGCTGCTACAGTGAGATAAGCCCCGCGAAACTTTTATTTTATCCGAGAAATTTCTTGCGCTACAGTGAGTGAGTTCCCGCGAAAGTTTATCCGAGAAATCTCTAATGGTAAAAGTTTCGCTGCTACAGTGACTACGAACCTGCGAAAACTTTCATACGAGAATTTACAACTGTGTTAAAATTTCGCTGCTACAGCATGTGAAGCCCCGCGAAATCTCATACACTTCACTTCATAATACATATTTTCGCATCTTCACTATTTCGCAACTACAGTGAACCAAAAAAAAAACATATATATATTTTCTCAATCCACAAAGATTTTTCCCTCCGCGAAACTTCCATTTAACTTGCGAAAATTTTCCTTATATGCGAAATCTCTTTGATACATGCGAAAATTCACTCTGAATGAGAAAACACTTCAACGTGCGAAATTTTCGTTATATGCGAAAATTCATGGATAGACTGTGTGCGAAATTTCCTTGAAATATGAGAAAATATCTCTCGATTTGTCTATGTAAATAATTTGCGAGTTTTTTCTCATTGCATGCGAAAAAAAATTTTTTGACAACGTGCGAGATCTCTTAACTTGCGAAAATTTTCCATACTTGCGAAATTTTACACAGTCTGCGAAAATTTCTCACGACATGTCTATGTGCTATCACTTACGAAATTTTACTCAATCGGCGAAAATTTCCCACTAAGTCAATGGGCGGCCCTGATTCCCAACAACTACATGGTGGACTTGGACAGTTTTCGGTGCGATGCCCCCGTCATTATCGAAATCCTCAAAGGGCACCCACATCGCCACGCCCTCACTCATGGCGAGCCAGAAGCACAAGTGTACCTTCAACAATTCTGGCATACGCTGCAGATAGCTGGACCACTCCATCTTGTCAAAACCTTATCCGCCCAAATTGATCAAGAAACGGTGGTCCTCACTCGCAAAATAGTCCAAGAAGTACTTCAGCTCCCTGTCTACTCACCCTACGATCCACTGCCAACACACGACCAACTCATTGAAGACATTGACAGACTGGGCTATCAACCAGATACCAAAGAGAAGAAAGGCCCACTTGTCCTCAGTGAAGTCACCACCCGAAATTTACCTCAACCCTGGCGAACTCTGTACCTGCTGGTAAACAAATGCATGTCAGGAAAGCATGCTGGACAAGACCGCGGAAACTTTCAAATCCTCACCATCCTAACCGGCATCGCTCACAACCGCAAGTACAACTACGCCGACATCATCTGGATGGATCTAGTCTCCATGATCCAGCGTCGCGACCGGGAAGTCGCCAAGGGAGTCACGAACCGGTTCGTCCCTTATATGCGGTGGCTCCCAGCCCTCATCAAACACTTCCGCTTGCACTCCACCAACATCCGCATCCGTCCGGCAGCGGAACACTTCCAAATCCCCACCGTCGAGAAGTTCGCCAAGAAGAACACTCCGGCGAAGGATCGACACGCAATGGTAATTCCGGACGATGTTCTCGCCTACGCTGACCCAACCAACCCGCACGTCCGAGCATACCGTGCCTCCACAGCTTCTTTTCGCGAAAGCCCTCACCCACTTTCCACTGTCCCCACGGAGCAGATCAACCCCCCTGCTCCTAACCCCGGGACTAGCCAAAACCCCTCCACCACCTCCAAAAAGTCATTGAGTCACGCCGCATCCTCTTCCACCCGCGTTCCTGAAAAAACGGTCGCGTAAGGATGACGTAAGCCGTCCCACGGAGCGTCAATCGAAACAAAAACACGATCGACCTCCTCAGCCACAAATAAGCCGAGCCGAACCAATAGGTACAGGAGGTGATGTGTTCACCTCCCCAGTAGAAGACGTGGCATCTGCTCAACCACGCAAACGTCCCCACTAATCCACTTATCTTCCTCTCCACAGGAAGATATTTCATTCCACGAGGAGCCACTTATGCCATCGACATCCCACTTGGAGATGATCGATGTTGAAACAAGCAGTCCCTCGCCTCAGACTGCATCCTCTTCATGCACATCGAGTGTAGTGCCCTCACTCCCCATAATTTCTTACGTTTCTAGGACACATACACCTATTACCGCACCACAGAGTCTTCGTGACTCTGTCAGAACGCTCGGTGATGTCTCTGTGACTGAGAGCGGAAGACCTAGCACGGCCAACATCACAACAACCGTGAGCCTACGCCATCATTCGATTGAGTCTGTCTCATCGATGATGCCAACGGGAAGTCTGAGTGACCCCGTCTTTTCCCGTCCTGTGCAAACGGGCGGCCGTTCGGCTATATTCACCGAGTTGATGTCAGTTGGATTTCTTCGTGATTCCAACCTGTTACACTACCCCAATTCATCACCGAGACCACGCTAGAGACACGCCTTCAAGAGTTTGCAAAGACTCTTGAGGCGTCAATTCTTGATAAAGTCTACGCGCGTCTCGAGGCGTCCACAATCGACAAAGGCAAAGGTGTGGCCCCGGAGACGCCACCACCGAAGCAAAATGAGGACGCGGAAGCTGCTCTCTCCTCCATTTCCGCCAAGGAGCTCTTTTACATCCTCAGAGCAAGATTCGAGTCAATGACGGAACTCGACGAGGAGGAACAGCAGATGAAGAAGATCATGACACAACCACTGTCTTGCCGAACTCAAGGCGAGACTAGCGGGATCAGGCGCGACGATCAAGACGATGATCAAGATCGCCGCGAGGGGGAGAATAGGCAGCTAGGCGCACAATCCCAAGGACTCGTACAATCGACGCCGCCCTCCTCCTCTGGACCTGAAACGGCACCCGCAACAGAAACCTCACACCCCACTAGCCAGAAATCCATCCCATTAACCCAGAGTCATTAACCAAATCACCCTCACCATCACACACTGCCGTCTCCAAAACTCTAATCGTCACATCGACGTTAGAGACCACCTCCACACCGTCTCCACCCACCAACTCGGAACCTCTAACTGTCACATCGACGTTAGAGGCCACCACCACATCTACACCACCCGTTACCCAATCATCCTTGCCAAAACCGTCACCTCAACCGAACCACCTGAATCTCCACCACAACCATCCCCACAATCCACAAACTCCTCCGACGCAACACCCTCGCCATCACATACCCATACCCCTCTCGACTTCGATTCCAACTGGGCTTTCGAGGACGTCTACTGCGCACTAAACGAGATCGAGGTCTACATCTTCAACGATGAATGGCTGTACACACCCGCCGATGCAGTAGCAGCCAGGAAGTTGGTGGAAAACGCTCGACATCTGCTAAAGGAAGCCTCGTTCACGCTGATCAACACCGCAGACGACGAGAACGGAGAAGAGTACGACGCTGAACCTGCGGAGCTCGAGAACATCCTACAATTCCAAGCACAGCAAACTGAGGCTCCTGCTGCTCAAACGGATGTGCCCACGGTGGATATACCGGAAGCACCGTGGGAAAACAAAAAGATCACCGCACCTTTTCAAGAAGAGATCAGGAAGAGGATCTGCGGCGCAAGGAGAAGATCGTCACAACCTTCGACGAGTATGAGCTGATGAACATCAAAAATTGGAGCGAGAAAAAGAAACAGCTCTATCGATGGAGCCTTCTTTGCAACAAGTGCACAAAGAGGACACTATCCGATGAGGAAAACATAGCTCTGGAAATGAATCGGGCCCCCCATCTGCAAAGTCACTGACCTCCGCCACGAGTCGAAAGGACCTGTCCACTACCCAGTCTTCACAGTAATGAGGCAGGATGAGAGCTACAGTGAAGTCAGTGAGGCGGACTTCAAGTTTTTCTGCGCCTGGTGACATATACAGCATGCTGGAATCCCTGAAACAGTTCAGACTCGTCCTCAGAAGTTCTGGACATCTCGTACGTGCTGAACCGATCACCATGGGATATGTGGCTCTCAAGCGCCACATGTTCCGACAGGTCAGATTCTACGCCACCCCGATCTGCAGATGGCGGTGGAGCACAATCTGAAGAAGGTAAACTTGACTCGCCCATCTTTCAAAAACGCAGACGACTATCGAGAGGGCGATGTGATCGACGGAGATGATCCGGCGTCGCCTACTTGAACTACAAAGGAAAGATGAGGCTCCTGCGCTGCTCCGAAGTGGCAAAATTCTCGGATGGGACGCTCACCATCATCCAAGACAAACTTATGAGAATTTGCCGCATCCTTTCGGAAGAAGATCCACTCTGCCGATCCAAGTTCGCGAAGTTCATCGACACTATAGCAGATCGAATGGTCCTTCGAAGGAATCTCCGCGCCTTCGAGTTCAAGCTAGGACTTCGCGAAACACTCACACGCTAATCCACCATCCCAACGCCCAAGATCCAAGACTCCCAACAATTGACACAAAGGGGGAGATTGTTAGGATATTTAGTTGATTGTGTCAATAGTTTAAGTCTTGTGATTAATTTTGTAATTATCTTTAGCTAGGGCTTTGGACTAGATTGTAATTATTTAATTTTTGGTGCTTGGGCCTTAATATACCAAGGGTTAATGTGGTATATAAGGTATTACCAACACCATTTGAAAGGTAATCAAAGATCAAAAGGCTAACCCTAGTTTTTACACACTACACACACTCAAAGGTGAGAAACTCTCCCTTTTCATTCCATCAAGCCTCTTTGATTCCTTGTTTGGTGCATTTCGGGACCAACAGTATAAATGTTTTTTTTAATTTACAATTTATTCCTTGATAAGCATATTAGTTATATACCATTAGTTCTTGTTTGGCATCTGGTAAGACGGTAAATAAATAAAACTATGTTCTATTTAATTTACAATTTATTCCTCATTCGTATGATGTCCCCGTAAAAGTGAAACTGTATAGTCAAATCTTTCTTCTCGGAATACATTGTAACAAATTAAACAACCTTTCTGTCCTTTTTGGCCATGATTTTGCTTCAGCAGGCTCTGTTGTACCCATAAAGTCCATAGTACCCATCTTTCGCAGAGTTTATCGTACCATCGCCTACGGGGAATTGTCAGGGGTTTTCACATTCATTTTACTTAGCGTATGAGACAAATATGATTCAGGTACAATCGGTCTTCCTCCTCCTCCTCCTATCGCATGTTCATCGTGTTCTATATGCATCGTTTCACTTTACTACCCTTTGCGTTAATATGCAAAAAGAGTCTAAGTGCAAACCATAAAATACACATACCATGCAATTGTCTTTTCGAACCTAAAACCTAGGCTCTGATACCACTACATGTAGCGCCTCGTTTCCTATTACCTTTATCCGCAGTATTAAAATATTCACATATACTTTTATTTGCTTTTCTTTTTCGTTTGAGTATAAATGGGAGCGCCATCTATCTCATTCCTTTCACGCATCATAATACTATCGCACATACTTACTTTAGCATCATACAAAATTGCTAATGTTCCTTAAACTACATGCACATGATGAACATATGGGAGCAGGTGACAGCGTAGCAGGCCAACCTTGAATCATGCTTTTGATATGACATCTATGTAGCCAGTTAAATATCTACAACACTGTGAAAAGAACTATTCAGAGTATGATCGCAACATGTTAATAAATAGCAATAAACTATAACATGAAATAAGTCACTTCCTACAAAATCGTTCAGTCATAAATATCACATAATCATTTCATATAATCATCGTTCTTATGATACTTAGATCAATTCATTTCTATATGGCCATTACTTTGATACTCCCGTTATAGACTGGCTAGACCCGTACTGTACGCTAGTCGGCCCCCAAGCATGGGACTCAGTAACTATTATGTACATATTTTTATGTGCCTGTATAGGACTCTTTCATCCCCCGATTTGTAGGGAAGTAACTGTAGTTTCCCCGGATTTGTAGGGAAGTATGCCGTAGCATCCGTATCATGTCGTCCAATGTCCTAGCAGTCATAACGGTTTTTCCTTTCACTATTACGTATATGCAATGTTGTATATCTATCCTTATATCACGTATATCATAAATCTATATCAACTGACATTTAGCAGATAAAGGTACGTTGTGACATATAAATCAGTCAATCCATATAACATGTATATCATAAAATCATCAATCAAGTAATTCATAGAAGGCATACAAGCACATAGAATACATGTTGCATATCATACTCACAGTGTCGTTTATACTCCCGTTCGCTAATCAACCATGTCCATGCCTTTATTGGGATCCTGACCTATAGAGATTATTTCCGATGAATATGAGATCCCTAACATGATGCATATGTGTTGGCCCTTATATTACGAAACAAGCATCAAAAGATTTTTGTAAAGTTAAAATGATGTCCACCTTTAGTGCATGTATGTGTGTGTTCTTGGAGAGAATAGAACGTGGTGGCTTGATAATACTTTTGATAAACCCCTAGGGTAAATATGGGCTTTATATACCACAAGTAATTGGTATACTAAAGCCCAGTAACCGAACTTCTATTAAATTACATTTGTCTCCCAAACTTAATACAACCCATTTATACAAAATAAACCCAAGACTTAACTAATTAGAGGACGCTACAATATATTCCTAACAATCTCCCCCTTAGCGTCCTTTTCGCCTTAGAGTCCTTTGAGTCTTCTTTTTCTTGGTTTCATGAGCGAGTATACCTATCATCTGAGTCCTAAGAAGTGCTCATATGATCGTATTCTTCTACGAAAGGATATTCATTCAGAGATGGTTTTGATTAGGTTGTGGTACGGTGCGTGGACTTCATTTTCTTCGAACCTTATCCCCTTGACGATTCTTCTTAACTTGTTTCGAATAATGATGAGACTTCCGTAGCAAAACTTGGGAATCTCAGAAGTCTTCGTAAGCCTCATCTCTCCCTTAAAATTTATGTATACCACAGAAGGATCTTCTCTTACAAAGATATGTCCTTCACAGAGCTGTCTGCGTCGGGGAGTTCAAAGGAGGGCTTCGTGAGATTCACTTTCTTCAGTTTGCTCTCTAGTGCCATTTGCCAGTCATGAGTTGCATTGAATTTGATTTGGCGTAGCATGAACCTCTTCAACGCGGCGTAACCTATCTTGAATTATAGAGTCTTGAGTGCTCCAAGCATCCTGTAGCTCCCTACCATCTGACCAATATCTTCACCTCTGACGTAGGCGAGTCGGCTTCATTCAGCTGTTCGATCGTTCCATCTACTCGCCTTACCTTCTAGATAGGAAACTCAATGTCCCACATCGCTCCTTTCGTACTCCGACAAGTTCCCTGACCCTGGATCTTTTCGCCTATTCTCTTCGTAGAGTATCTATATCACCTCCTTTTCCTCTGATCGTAAGTAATCGACGAAGAGAGAGCAGGTGCTGGACGGCTTTTGATCTTGGGAGATGAGTTAGACCTCTAAATTCAAGTTTCTCCACCTTCTTAATCTTATCCTCCCTCCTCCAGATTCTTCCTCATATCTCTTCTTGATATGGAGCTCTCATCTTTGCATTTTTCCATGGCAGTTTCAGCTCTTCTCCTATCTTCTCTTTGACGCCCGGGGCCAGAGAGGCGCACGGACAAGGAGCGGCTCCTGGCAGGCTTCTAGGCGAAGGGGTACATGAACGAACCGATCCGACACCCGAATGAGAGGGGATCGTGAGACTAACAATGTATGGGCGTGTCAGGCCAAGAATCGTATAAGAGAATTGATAATACTACTCATATCACCAAGATCGACCTACCGTTTTGGGAGTCCATCTATAGAAACTCCGAAGTTAAGCGTGCTTGACTTGAGGCAATCTAGGGATGGGTGACCCATAAGGAAGTTTTCCCAGGGTGCGTATGAGTGAGGACAAAGCACGCTGGAAGGTTAAGTGGTGATACAGTGGGGCCAGACTATAAGTCGGAGTGTGGTGGGCCCAACCCCATAGGTCCCGGTAGGGACCCATGCCACAGTGACACCCAGTATGGGACGGGACGTTACATTCTCCTTCGATGGGGCATTCTTCATCAGTAACAGTGTGTTGGAGAAGCTCGGGAAGTTCATGTATCTTAGCTTCGTAGTCTTTACCTTCTTTGAGCTGCTCTTCTTCGATTGTGGCCAGGCTTATGTTTGCCTTCAATAGGAAGTATCTGATATTGACCATTAAGCATTTGGCAAGTGTCAGATACTCAGGATGGGTCATCCATTCTTCGTTGAAGATGTATTTCTCCACGACGTCGTATGGATTGTACAGTTCTTCAGTGGATAGGGTTGGTTCACCTGTCTGAAGGGATATGTATTGGGTTACCCGATGTCGGTGTTGTAAAATCGGTCTAGGCACCCCCTAGGCGCCGATTAGGCGCTAGTCGGGCCCAGCCATGGTGAAAATAGCCTATACGACCAAAAATAGGTAACACGACTAATCGGGCCAGTAATCGGTCAAATCGACCGATTAATCGGACATGTAGTTTTACAAAGCCCAATAGCCCACATAATTAATTAATAATTGAGAAGCCCACGAAATATTTATACTATGAATCCTATTTTCAGCCGATAAAGGGGCAAGGCTGTAGATGATAATAACAAGGTACGTGTGTATTGTAGCAAATATTTTAGCTTCCTCTCTGTTAGCTAATGTAGGACCCCAGTCCCCGCAAATTAGGTCGGCCAACAAATCATGTATATGACATAAGTGATACGTGTTTAATTTCGTATATGTTACATGTTTATGTCATTGTACGCATTTTGTGCTCGTGAATATTTTATGTGAATTACGTGCAAATTATGCGCGTACGACAATCTCTAAATTTATATGAGGGACTTTCGAAATAATAAGTGAAGGGAATGACTTAAGATAACCAAATGAGAATTTGCTAGAATTTATGTTGGGCTAGGAATTTAGCTACGATTGGGCTAGAACTTAATTTAGGCCCAAAGCAAAGTAAATGGGAGACAACATTCCCTAGTTTAGGGAAGACCACGTCCACACCCATGCCTCAAGTAGCTTACCTTAAGAAAATATCCAACTAAACGAATACAACAAACTAACCACACTTAAGAAAGGCAACGAAAAACAAGAGGAAAGAAAGAAGAAGGAGCCGAGACGATTTTTTTCCAAACCAAGAAGATAAGGTTTCAAGTGGTAAGTAAAATGTCAACCTTAAAACCTTGCAGTTTCATTAAATTTTAATTTTTTAGATGTTTAGTCACATGAAGATTAGGAATTAAGTGTAGTGAGAATGCGAAACCCTAAGTGTGAGGTATAAGCTCGTGTTAAGGACGCGATTTAGGTAAAACCCGTGTTGGGATGATTCTAAGTCGGTGTCGGATGATTTTGGGGTAGAAGGGAACCTTAGAGCTTAGAAATTCAGGGCAGATTGAACGATGGAGGTGATTTCGGGTAGATGATTTGGGGGTCGATCAAATCGGGCGATTTAGCTTAGGTAGTATTAGAACCTATCGAAACCTAACATAATCGTGCGAATGGAAAACCCTAAGAAATCGGGTGAAACTAGGAAAATAAGAGACAAATCGGCCGAATGTCTTAACAATTTCATGCATGCAATCAAATCGGGCGATCTATCAAAGGAGGCATTGATCTCGGCGATTTACAAATCGGCTGATGAAGGGTTCCATACAAGCAAATTGGGTGACGCAACCTAGCCATGCAAACCCAAATGAGGCGATTTGCCTCACTTGAAGAACGCGGCGATTTCTACCTTGAGAAGACCTCAAATCGGCTGAATGCCTTGAGCACTCCATGCATGGAATCGGGCGGACTAAGATGACGTCATGGTGATGCACACACACGACGATTTACAAACGGGCAATGGAGTATGGTTAAGTGCAACTCAAAATCGGCCGAAATCAAGTTTAACAAGCACTAATCGGGCGACTTCATGCAGAATGTATAATCGATCGAACAATCCACGTGAGATCAAATCGGGCGATTAAATAGAAACTACACGTGGCATGAAGGGGACAAATCGCCGAAATTGAGTTAGTGGAACTAGAAATCGGGCGAAACCCTCATGGCACAAACGAGATCGGGCACTTTGTACACAAGGGAAATCAGGCAAAATCTAGGCAAAATGGAGATCAAATCAGGCGAATTGCCACCTTGTGAATAACACGGCGATTTCTAAAATCGGGCGATTCCAAGCTTCACAAATAGAATGAATGGAACAACACTTAGACATTTCGCCGAACTCCTTGCGTAATAATTCAATGATGACATAACTTAGAAAATTTTGGGGATGGGCTTAGCCTAGACCAGAATCAAGCGACTTAGAGACTTTAGCAAAATTAATGTAGTCAGATAATTTAGTTTCTACCTAATTAATTAAATAATGGCATAATACTGATACGATGATATTTATGTTTAAGGGTCGTACGAAAGGGACTTTACGAAGGAGTACACTATTTTAGCTGGACGACAAGTAAGTAGAAATTCAACTACGACACGTAACTTGCCTGCGTCTGATTATGTGATTATGTGCTTATGTGCCCCTATGTGAAACGTGTACATTATGGCATGATTTGTATGCATGATAGCATGATCTGCATATTTATATGAACATGGCATAAGCATTTGCACGCATGTGTAGTACGTAAGACACGAGGTACGAGCGTGTATAAGATCGCCTGTGTGCGATGTATACTCGCCGATATTGGCGTTTGTCTCGACTCAATGAAGAGTCACGGCTCCCCTACGCGGTCATGGCGAATGAAGCCATAAGGCCTGTATAAGAGGCTGGGGGAATACCCTGTAAGCGGGAGATGCAACCTGGAGGATGCGACCCGGGGCATGCACTGAGTAAGGGAAGATTCCTTCGGGTGACCTTCTAGTGTGTAAACACTACCCGGAAGGGAAGATTCCTTCGGGTGACCTCCGTAGTTAGTGGCCTCGGTGTTGGCTACCAGTGAGAAGCGTTCGCGTGGAGGCCACACTGAGTAAGGGAAGATTCTTTCGGGGACCTTCTAGTGTGTGAACCTCCACATAAGTACGAATCCCTCGTGGATTGAGATCTCTACGAAATGGCGCATAGTGGGATAGAAAGCCGAGGGCCCATATGAAGTACGAGTCTAAGAAAAAGAGTATGAGTTAGGAAAAGAGTACGAGTCAGGAGAAAGAGTATGAGCGTTAGTAAGCGACGGCGTGGATTGCCGATCGTTAGGACACGTGCATACACGCATAATTTCTGCTTACTGAGCCTGGGTGGCTCATTTCTTATGTTACGTGTTGGAGGTGCTAGCGATCACGGTACGTGATCCGTTTACGGTGCGAGGCCGATCTTTTGATGCTATCCGGCTGCTTTTGAGGTGGGAGTGTGTGTATGGTGACGACCTGTGAAGGGCGGGCGCATAGGAAGCTTTTGCTACACACACACACATGTATTTTGTGTAGATACGACTACGATGAGCTGTAGAACGATTAATGAACATTCTTTTGACTTGTATGTAAGATTTCCGCATGCATTTTAAAAAAGGAGAAATTTTATTCGTATTTTTACGCTTTTGCATGATAACGAAGCCGTAGGCACTTAGGATTAGAACGGGATACGACGTGGGACGGCGGGTCCTGACAGCTAATCGGTGTGGGACAAGAATAAGAAGGCAAAAATATCAATATTAAATTAACGGACCGATAGCTCTTTTGGAAATAAACAAAAAAAAAGAAAAATAGATAGATAAGTTTGTTGAACTGTTATTAAATAACAACGAAAACTATATCTATTAAAATTTAAAGCATATGAATTTTTTTATTTAACTAAGAGAGCTTATTATATGAGTTAACATATTAAATAAATACATATAACTAAAAAAATAGGATATCTTAGTCCCCCGTCAATTTTGAAACATTATTTTTGTATTAATACTATCTAGTTGCATTGTGTGAATATTTATTAAAATGTCTAGATAAATTTGATGTACCTTTAATTTGATACGATGTGTACAGATTTGAAGTATAGAAAATAAATAATAAAAATTGTCTTTACCGTATAATTTCCGCTTAGAAACCGCCTAGCGCCTAGGTAGCGCCTAGCGCTTTTTGCAACCTTACCCGGTGTTGTACCAGAGACGCCACGTACCCGGATACGGTGAGGAACAAAATTTCCGGGTTTCCCTATTGCTCTCGTTGCTCGGATCAGAATAGTAACATATTGACGCGTAATTGCGGGTCGAACCCGTAGAGATTTACCAGTTGAAGCGAGTGGCAGCTCATCGTCCTTTTCTTCAAGACTACGTCGATGGTGGTGGATATCACTAGATCGGATGCCGACGTCGCAGTGTACCACGGGATCAGTTCTCTAAACATGGCTAGAGAGAACTGAGCCGTCGCGTGGGAGAAAAGTGTGTGCGTTCGGTATGTGTTTTTGTGCCTTGTGATGGACGAAATGTCTCCCTTATAGAGCACGAAATTTCTCTCTTGAATTATTGAATATGGCTGCCCTATTTATACTAAGCTAGAATAAAAATCCCAAGAATATCTCAAATATATGATTTCGAATTTTACTCCTTAAGTGGAGAGATTCATTTGCCATATTTTACTCACTTTTGAATTCCAAATCCAACTTAAGGAAACTTGCTATTATTAGAAAACCAACATAAATACCAAGTCAAACTAAGTATCTTTAAATATGATATAAAATTCGAAGTTCAATCCTAGATTAATTTCGAAATTTCCAAAAGTAGTTTCATACGAAGTTCGACTTCGGTCCATTAAACGGCCCGAGGCCCACTAAGGCGCGGCCCATCGGCCAAGGCCGTTAAGGCCCAAAGCACTTTCTCTCCTTACCAGTACACGTTGATGATCCTTTTCAAGCCCGACTCTCTAGGTTCGACTCAATCGGCAAGGGATGAATCAAAGAGTCCGGTAGTTACCTAGTCAATTCCGCACTACCGGACCGTAACCCAATTTGATTGCGAATTTCGACCAAGTCTTTATTCTAGAACCTCACTATAGATAATAATGCTACCTATAAACCCTTCAGTTGTGTCCCAATCGAGTGAGATCCATGGTATATGTCAAACTCACTAAACTCGATTCTATGATAAAATAGAGACGAGGCTAATTACCAAACTACCCTCCATGTCTCACATGAGTTAGTTCAATACCTTGGCCAAGGATTTCATTTTCTGTCGCCGTCCACATATTACTTATGAGACTGTGAATTCGTACTTGGTGGTCTGAGCCCGGCAATCACAAATCGTCATCAAGACCGCATCTGGCCCGCTGACTCATGCAACATAAAATCGGGTCGAGGGGAACCAATGATAGTCGAGACTTATAAATCAACTACGTTAAAGCCCTTTTCGGTCTAAGGTTCACGAAGACTACTATAGTGTTGTTGTCGGTCATTGAATCCTTAAGTAATAAGCCATGTTCGACCGTACAACCCGTGAGTCAGTGTCCATGAAACGATTCAATCACTTGATTCGTCTAGTTATCACAAGTCATGACCTCGGCTTCCAAGCGGGATATCTGAACACGATAAGTCATCGACAAATAAGCCATGATTGGTTATCCAGCACCCAACCAGAGCCTCGGGTTACGGACTTTCAACGTTTGAGGTTAAGAGTCCACTAGTGCCTTCCTCTCGTTTCCATCAAGAACAGTGACTCAACTCGACACATTTTGATTTGTTCATTTATTGCTTTACTGGATGCTAAGTAAAGAACTCTTTATCCAATAAACAAACAACGCCTTTAAAAAATAAACACACGAAAATATCTTATTAGATAAAAAGTCGAATGATAAATAAGCTAATGCCCTATACATCTAATCCTTGAATAGCATTCGAGGTTATTTTCCTAACAATACGATAGGAGATCATGGAGAAATCGAAGTGCTTTTTTAGCTTGTAGGACGAGGAAGGGAAAGGCTTATAGTGGCTAGGCCGTGGAGGTGAAGGATGTAGTTGTGAGCTGGTGAGGAGGCTTCTCTTTGAGATGAGGAATCATGTTGGCTTGTTTTAGTAGTAGTTCGGGTAGGTGTTTTGGTGGTCGTTGCCTGGTGCTTTTTGAGGCCGAGGCTCCTTGCCTTGGGTCTTCTCCCCCTCGGGATGGCCCTCATCTTCCGGGTCGTCGCGTGGTTGATTAGATGTCTATGCCTCGCCTCGGCATAAGAACGGGACCTCGAGCCTTCTAAAGACTTCCTGGTGCAGCACAGAGTCTAGCCAATAGGATGTCTGTGAGTTCTTCTATTGGTATATTCCATGGGTCGGCGTCGATGTCAGCGGACGGATCAGATGCAGCAGGTTCGTCTTTGATGACGGGGGCATTGTCTTTATATCGAGTAGATGTACCGAAGGCGTCGTAGACTCGGGTCATGATTGAATCCTCGAATCTTTTCGCGAACTCATCAGGCCGACATTAAGCCTAGCCTCCCTCACGAACGGGGAAAATAACGGGGCGATGTCATAAAGACGTTCCGCCGTCACAACATCAGAAAAAAATGATGATGTGCCGCCTGTTTGCACAGGGCTTGAGAAATCGGGGCCACTTAGGCTCACCGTTGACATCGATGTGGAGACGAACTCAGATCGATGGCCATGTCAGTAGCTGCTGTGGTGTTGACTACTTTGAGCCTTCCGCTTTGTTCCTTTAGCAGCTAGTGTGGAGACATTGTAGAGCATTCTGTCCAGATCACCAAGATCTAGAGGTGCGGTAAAAGGTGTTTGTGTCCTGGTAAATAGAAAATATGGATGGTGAGGACACTAAACCATTCGTGGTCAAAGAATGCAGTTTAAGGCTGAGGACCACGTAATTCAACATCGATCGGCTCCGAGCGAGGCGGTGATGCCTGATGTGGTTCCTCGTGTGCATGTGAAACAGTCATCTGTTGGGAGATGATTGAGTGGCTAGGTGGGGATATGTGCATGATTGGACCAGATGTCGCGACTCCTACTCATGGGAAGACAAAGTCGTCCCCTGTACCTATGAGCTCGGTCCGATTTATATGTGACTGATGGGCGGAGGGGGACAGCCGCTTTTCTGTTTGGTGTATCACTACTGCTTGCGAATTATGTCATCCCCATTAGTTTTTCTCTTTTGTTTGCGTTTGGAGGATGTAGCGCTTCCTAGACCTAGACCAGGCTGAAGGGGTTGGCTTGTCCCTGGGTTAGGTCCAGCTGGGATGTGTTGGACCGTGGGAATGTCCTCGAGGTTGTTTGCTCGAAGGTAGGCGTGAAGCATAGGATCAGTTTGATCGAGGAGTTGTAGTAGATAGTCAGGTATAATCTTTGCCACCCGATCAAATTTGGTCTTTGTTGCTGTATTTTGTCGAGTTTCGGGATTGGGTAGCCTTCGAACCGGGACGGTTCTTGATTCTCCGGGTTGAGGTCCAAGAAATGGCTGGACTATGAAGTGGAGCCATCGTAGGTCGGGGAGCATATTCTTTGTCGATATGATATCCCGTCTTCTTAACTGGTCAAGGAGGTCTGACCATATTAGGTGGGCGACATCGTAATTTTTGTTGAAGGCAATGCCGTGGAAAATCAGCATTATGTGTGGTTGCAAAGGTCAGACCCTGAGTGCTTAGAAGATAGGCACTTGTTGATGATGAGGAAAAGTGTCCACCAGGGTCGGGGTATGTCCTTGGCGGAGAAGTCAGGTCGATGTATGGAATTTTGTGCGTTGTCTCCCATGCAAAGGAAATCTCTGATGAGTTCTTTGTCAGTGGGATGTGGATCGTAGAGTAGTGAGTATGGGAGATTCAGTAGTGAGCGAAAGATGGTTGGAGTCAGAACCACAATGTTTTTGTCAATGTGGGCTGAGAGACTAGTTGGTTTTGGGTTATTAGTCGGTTTTTGAAGAGTTGCCCAGGACTGTTGGACGTAAACTTCGGGGCCGCACCCAGTGACAGTAAGGGGAGTTTGCAAGGTATGGTTTGTAAGATTTTGAGGATGATGGGGTCGGAGCATGGTGCGTATCAAAATCTAACTGCAGGTTATTGGCTAATCTATGTGCCCGTTCGATGAGAAAATCTCGTCCACGGGCGCACCATATTGACAAATCTGCAGAAGAATGGTAAAGGACTTAGGCTGAAAAGTTCAGTGTCACATTCGATCACATTTAAAAGTTTCGTGACTTCAAAATTTTCTTGTGAAAGAAAATTGGCAACACTTAGAGAAAAATCAAGGTTCGGCGAAACAATTGTGAATACGGATTACAATTGAGTGCCATTCGACCTATTTCAATTTAGTTTAATCTAAGTGATTGAGTGAAGTTCGGGCGAATTCAACGAAGTGAAAATCGCGTACGATTTGAAAATCGGTCATGTCAAATTTGACTTATGATAATGAAAATCGAGCAATTTGAAATCACAGTACTAAAATCGGGCAATTGAAAATTGGGCTTAAAATTGTCGAATCGAAAACTCTACTAAAGCAACAAAATTTGGCGATCAAAGGTCGAGATTTTAAATCTACAGTAAAATCGACGAAATCAAGTTCGGTCGAAATCTAATCTGCAACAGGGTATTTTCGTCGTGCTCTGTCAAAATCGGGCGAATGAAGTTCTGTTAGGTCCTCTATTAATCAACTTTAAGATCCTAGACTCGAAATCATCAGTTTCCGATTAGAATTTTCGACTTTAGCCAATGATCGAAAACTTACTGTTAAGCACTGGTAGAGAATTTCAGTTAGTGAGAGAAATATACTAAATTTCACCCTCTAGAATTAGATTTGCGAGTCTACGGAACAAATCAATAATTTCTCTATTAGGGACAATGTTTACATGTATTTATACCAAACAGACTTGATATAATTAACAAGCTAGTCTTAAACTAAGGATAAATACAAGAACGCCCCAAATAATGAAGAGCCGATGAGGCTTGGCTCTACTGGTCAAGCTGAGGTTCTTAGGGTCACTTGGGAGAGGTCCTGTCACGACCCGGCTCCGGGCCCTCGTATTTCGTTCTAATATTAATTATCTAGTGCTTTGCTATCGCGCAACTACGTAAAAGTGCGAATAAAATTTTTCATTTTAAAATATACGTGCGGAAGTTTTATACACATGTCAAAAGAATGTTTCATAATTCGTCTACACTTCATTTTCTTCCTATACACATGATGTACAAGTGCGTGTGTGTGCGTGTGCAGCCAAAGCTTCCTGTGCACCCGGCCTTCACAAGCCGTCATCCATACACACACTCCCACCTCAAAAGCAGCCGGATGGCTTCAAAAGATCGGCCTCGCATAAAAGACGGATCACGTAACGTGATCGTCGGTACCTACAATACGTAACATAAAAATGAGCCACCGAGGCTCAGTAAGCAGAAATTATGCATGAATGCACGTGTCCTAACGATCGACAATCCACGTCGTCGTTTTCTAATGCTCATACTCTCTTTCTCATTTTCTCGTTCTTTTTCTGACTCGTACTCATTTTTCTCATACTCTCACTTCATATGGGCCCTCGGCTTTCTTTCCCACTATGCGCCATATCATAGAGATCTCATGTGTGGAGGTTCTCACACTAGAAGGTCACCCGATGGAATCTTCCCTTACTTAGTGTGGCCTCCACGCGGACGCTTCTCACTGGTAGCCAACACCGAGCCACTAACCGCGGAGGTCACCCGAAGGAATCTTCCCTCCCGCTTAGTGCTTTACGCACTAGAAGGTCACCCGAAGGAATCTTCCCTTACTCAGTGCGTGCCCCGGCCGCATCCTCCAGGTTGCATCTCCCGCATACGGGGCATTTCCCCAGCCTCTTATACAGGCTCTTATGGCTTCTTTTGCCATGGCTGCATAGGGGTAGCCGTGACTCTTCATTGAGTCGACACAAACGCCAATATCGGCGAGTATACATCGCACACAGGCGATCTTATGCACGCTCTTACCTCGCGTCATACTTACTACTTATGCGTGCAAGTGCTCATGTCATGCTCATGTGAATATGCAGATCATGCTTATCATACTTATAAAATAATCTTATCGTAACATGCATATCCCACGTAATACACACGAGCACGTAAATTCACATTATCGGACGCAGGTAAGTTACGTATCGTAGTTGAAATTCCTACTTACCTGGAGTCCGTGGATTAGCAGTCACCGGACCCGTAAGTGTTCCTAAGTCCCGACCTTAGGCATGAAATATTGGTGTCAGTGCTCTATTTTATTTAATAGTTTAAGTATGCTAATCTTCAAGCCCTAAATGTACATCATGGGTTAAAATAGATTTCGAGTTGTTGGTTAAGTTAGATCTCGACATCATACTAGAGGAACTCGACATTTTACCCGACATTTGTAACGGACGAAGTCGACATGAGCTCGACATTTTCATTCCTTCCATTTCGATATTTAACTCGACATTTCCTCTAGTATTTCGATATTTTTCCTTAGCACCTCGACATTTTGAAGGTCTCGATATTTTCATTAGCCCTCGACATTTTTATGCTCAACCCGACATTTTATCTCAATAGAGGACTCGACATTTTATACTTGATTTCGCCCGACATCCTATTTCGACTTTATTGTCGACATTTGACTCGACATATCTATCTTTGAATATCTCGACATCATTGTTGATATTTAGCTCGACATTTTAGCTATTTTACCTAGGCATTTCATTTCGACATTTTGAAGAAAATGTCGACATGACTCAACATGGCTCGACATTTTGTCTTCTATTTTATCGACATTTCATCTTGCCATTTTGAAGCATAAAATGTCGACATGAAATTCACCTAAGTCTCGATATAGCTTATGTGAAGGTCTCGACATTTATATGGGTATTTGTCTCGACATTTACTAAATATCACTATGCAAGCTTTCGACATTTTTTCCTTAACATGGGTTCGATATTTTTCGTTAAGAAATGTCGACATGAGGCTTGCATGGATCTCGACATTTATTAAAATGTCGATATATATTTCGTCGACATCTCATGCGACATTTCGACATTGTGTTTCTTCATGGACCTCGACATTTTAAGCATTCGACATTTATCATCTGTTTCGACATTTTCATCATCTTCTTCGATTTTCCGTCGTTCTTCTCCCTCGAGTTCGCTTCATAGTTTGTTCTTCCTAGAATTATAAGTCCTAAATCACACAATAAACTATCCAACTCCATATTTGCACCACGAAAATCCTTAGTGCGAACCTAAACTCGGTATTTAGGGTTTCTCGTGGTTTTCTCCAACTACTTGCATTTAACACCATTAATGCTCTTCAACTACATCTAAAGTAAAGAATTAAGAGCTTAGGGAGGGGGTTTTACTTACCAACTTCAAATTCTCTAAGTTAGCTTGGGAATGCTCTTGTTCGGATTTCTTTTGGTCTCGGCTCCCTCTCTTCTTCTTTTTCTTGCTTTTCGTTCTTGCTTCGTGGGTTTTCTTTTTGGGAGATTAATGTGTTTTGAATTGTTTTTAGTTAGATATTTTCCATAGCTTTTGGTAGATAAGGCACAAAGTGGCGTGGGTTTTTCCTTGTTTTGGGGAAACTTGTCTCCTAATTTGGTTTCTTGCAAATTTGGGCCTATCATTAAATTATAGCCCAATACTAATTCAATTCCAAGCCCAACTATCATTAGCCATTTCCTTTATCATTTCGAAAATCATCCTTCCTAAATTAGGACCATATTGAACACGCAAATTCTTGGCACGTAATTGCACGTAATTCTCGTAGTATTTCACGTGCATAAAATTCATGAAATCGCATAAATATAGATAACATATACGTAATTAACACCAAATCACGTAAGCCATAGACATAATTTATTGGCCGACCTAGTTTGCAGGGACCGGGGTCCTACATCCTCCCCCCCTTAAGGAGGATTTCGCCCCCGAAATCAGCCCTCGTGAAACAATTCGGGATAACGAATTCGCATTTCGTCCTCCCGTTCCCATGTGGCTTCTTCCGTGGATTGGTTTAGCCACAGTACTTTCACTAAGGGAATATCTTTATTCCTTAGTCTTTTAGTCTCGTACATCAATATTTCCACCGGAACTTCTTCGTAACTTAGATCCGGCTTCAATTGTTGATGTAGAGATTCGTTTCCTAGAACGTGGTTCGGGTCAGCTATGTATTTCCGCAGTGTCGAGACGTGAAACACGTCATGCACTTGCGATAATGCCGCAGGTAGATCCAGCTGGTATGCTACTTCGCCTACCCTCTTCAGTATCCTAAAAGGTCCTATATACCTAGGACTTAGCTTCCCTTTCTTCCCAAATCTTTTCACATCCTTCATTGGCGATACTTTCACGAACACCATATCGCCTTCTTCAAATTCCAGTGGTCGACGTCTTCGATCCGCGTAGCTTTTCTGTCGGCTCTGCGCCGTTCGCATTCTTTCTCGTATCGTGGTAATGGCTTCCGTCATTTCTCGTACTATGTCAGGGCCTAACAGTGCCCGTTCGCCAACCTCGTCCCAATGTACTGGGGATCTGCACCTACGCCCGTATAGCGCTTCGTACGGTGCCATCCCAATGGTGACGTGGTACCTATTATTATAGGAGAACTCGATCAGCGGGAGGTACTTACTCCAATTCCCTTTGAAATCGAGTACACACGCTCGGAGCATGTCCTCCAGGGTCTGGATGGTTCGCTCGGATTGACCGTCCGTCTGTGGATGGTAGGCGGTACTAAAAGATAGCTTCGTTCCCATCGCCTTTTGTAAGCTCGTCCAGAATTTCGAAAGAAATCTGGAGTCGCGATCCGAGACTATTGAGGATGGAACGCCGTGCAGTCGCACTATTTCTTGGATATAGAGCTCCGCGTACCGTTCCATGGAAAATGTCGTGCTAATCGGCAGGAAATGGGCAGACTTGGTGAGTCTGTCGACAATCACCCAAATCGCGTCGTGCCCCTTCGTGTTCTTCGGCAGTCCTACCACGAAATCCATGGTAATGTTATCCCATTTCCATTCCGGAATGGGTAACGGTTGTAGGGTTCCCGCCGGCCTTTGATGCTCGGCTTTTATCTGCTGGCACGTCAGGCACTGACTCACGAAAGTCGCGATGTCCTTTTTCATGCCTGGCCACCAGTAGTTCTCCTTCAAACCTCTGTACATCTTCGTTGCTCCTGGATGTACTGAGTATGCAGTGGCATGGGCTTCCGTCATTATCGTCCTTCTTAGCTCAGCGTTGTCTGGTACGTACAACCGATCCTTGAAATACAGTCGCCCGTCTTCCCTTATCATGAGGTCTCCGGTTGTTTGTTCCGGCTGTGCTTCCTTAGTTTTCGCGTACAGTTCGTCTGTTTCCAGCGCTGTCTTAATTTGCTCCAGCAATGTTGGTTGCAAAGTTAAGGCTGCTAGCTGCGCCTCAACTTCGCCTAACCTTACGACTTCGACTTCCAGCAGTTGCAGTTCTGCACTGACTGCTTTTCGGCTTAAGGCATCGGCTACTATGTTCGCCTTGCCTGGGTGGTAGTTGATTACGCAGTCGTAATCCTTAACTAACTCTAACCACCTCATCTGCCTCATATTCAACTCCTTTTGCGTAAAGAAGTACTTGAGGCTTTTGTGGTCAGTGTATATCTCGCACCGCTCTCCGTAGAGGTAATGCCTCCAAATCTTGAGAGCAAAGACCACTGCCGCTAGTTCTAAGTCGTGTGTCGGGTAATTCTTCTCGTACTCCTTTAGTTGATGAGAGGCGTATGCTACTACATTCCCGTTCTGCATTAGCACACACCCTAACCCGTTCTTAGACGCATCGCTATAAACGGTGAATCCTCCAGTTCCCGAAGGTATTGTGAGAACTGGGGCCGTCGTAAGTCTTTCTTTCAACTCTTGAAAGCTCTGTTCGCATTCCGTGGTCCACTGAAATGGCGTATTTTTCCTGGTCAACTTCGTCAGTGTAGACGCTATCTTCGAGAAGTCCTTGATAAATTTCCGGTAGTAACCCGCCAGGCCGAGGAAACTTCGTACTTCTGTCACATTGGTCGGTCTGGGCCAGTTGCTGATGGCTTCTATCTTGTTCGGGTCTACGGAAATTCCTGCTCCTGATACTATATGCCCCAAGAATGCGACTTGGTCAAGCCAAAATTCACACTTCTTGAACTTGGCATAGAGTTGCTTATCCCGTAGTATGCTCAGGACTATTTTCAGGTGTTCTTCATGTTCTTCCTTCGTCCTTGAGTAAATTAGAATGTCATCTATGAAGACGATGACAAACCTATCTAAGTATGGCTTGAACACCCGGTTCATTAAGTCCATAAACGCTGCGGGCGCATTAGTTAGCCCGAATGGCATCACCAGAAATTCGTAGTGGCCATAACGGGTACTAAAGGCCGTCTTCGGGACATCTTCCTTCCGGATCCTTAGTTGGTGATAGCCCGATCTTAAGTCGATCTTAGAGAAGACCGTTGCACCTTGTAGTTGATCGAACAGATCGTCTATCCTAGGGAGTGGGTACTTGTTCTTAATCGTTAACTTATTCAACTCCCTATAGTCTATGCACAATCGCATGGACCCATCCTTCTTTTTCACGAATAGCACCGGCGCTCCCCAGGGAGAGAAACTCGGCTGTATGAACTCTTTCTGCAGGAGTTCGTCGAGTTGATCCTTTAACTCCTTCATCTCCGTCGGTGCTAGCCGATATGGTGCCTTAGATACTGGTGCCGCTCCAGGTACTAGATCTATAGCGAACTCTATTTCCCGATCGGGTGGTAGTCCCGGTAACTCCTCGGGAAATACATCGGGGAAGTCCTTCACTACCGGCACTTCCTCGAATTTCGGGGAGACATTCCCTTCTGACCTGATGGCGAATACCAGGTAGGCTTCGCACCCTGATCTAATCAGTCGTTGGGCTTTTAACGCTGATATCTTTGAGATCATGGTCCCCTTGCTGGTTCCTATGAACTTAAGGGGATCATCCCCGCCCGTATTGAGCGTGACTATCTTGCGGTGGCAGTCTATGACGGCTCCGTACTTCAATAGCCAATCCATTCCAAGGATCACCTCATAGTCATTCATGGGAATTATTATGAGGTCTATGGGCAGTTCCTTGTCCCCGATTACTATTGGACAATCCCGTAAAACCTGACTGGTTTGGATGGGATTCCCGTTCGGAACTGTTACCCTAAATTCGCACTCAGCTCGGTGAGGCGTGACTCCTACCCTCGTGACATACTTAGTGGACGCGAACGAGTGTGTCGCTCCTGAGTCGACTAGGATGCAAGTGGGGGTTTCGTAGACGAGGAGGGTACCTGTCACTACGGCCGGGTTATTCTCCGCTTCCTCCGATGTTATAGTGTAGACCCGTGCCGGTACCCTTGGTGGTGCTGCCTGGTTCCCAGCCTGACTTCCGGATCCCCCTTCCGGACATGCCCTCACATAGTGGCCCGTCTTGCCACATTTGAAGCAGACGGCATTCTGGGAGTGGCAGACTCCCGTGTGCCCCCGTGCACACTTCGGGCATACGGGTAGGTCCAACTGGGGTCTACCCTGGTTTGGGTTGAACTGTGGGGGTGGTCTAGGTCGATTTGGGAAATTTGGTTTTCCACCCTTGGCCACGAACTGCCGCTTTGGGTTGCTTCCGCTCCCTTGCGGCCCCTGTACAAACTTGCGCTTTGCTTCCTGGGCGCGAGCAATCCTTGCCTCAGCTTGCTCCGCCACAAGCGCCCTCTCAGCCACTTGCGCGTACGTGGCTCCTTGTATTCCGGCCATACTCACGTCTCTGTACAGCTCGGGTTTCAGCCCTTCCATGAACCGCTCAATCTTGAGCGCGTCCGTACTGACCATATGAGCAGCGAACCTTGATAGCTGCTCGAACTTCCTGATGTACTCCGCCACTGTCATTGCTCCTTGGCGGAGGTTGATGAACTCATTCATCCTTTGGGCTCTGACCGGGGCGGTGTAATACTTCCCTCGAAAAATTTCCTTGAACCGATCCCAGCTCATCGTCAGAGGGTTTTCGACGGCTGAGACGGTGTCCCACCAGTGTCCGGTGCTCCCCCTCAGTAGGTAGGCAGCGCACATGACCTTCTCCGCCTCGGTTGTGCGGCTATGCTAGAACATGTTTTCCAGCGTCCTTAGCCAGTCCTCGGCGGACGTGGGGTCTACAGCATCCTCAAACTGTGGAGGATTTAGCTTTCTAAACCTCTCCCCGATCATCTCAATTCGTTCGGGTGGGGGAGGTAGGTTGGCAGATTGCCCACCAGCATTTTGCTGTTGGATCAGCTGCTGGATTTGGGCCGACTGCTGTCGGACCAACTCCGTCAATTGCAGGATGGTAGCATCCCGGCTATCAGGAGGGTTGTTGGTATCCCTACCTTGATCAGATTCTCTACTTCCTTCGCCTCTAAGTCTTACCATTTCTCAACCTACCTTGACAATTCCTAAGGCCAATAAATTAAACCATACAAGCAATTCACATAACATCGTACTTACATGCAAGGCCGCTTCCGCGCTTTTGAGTGTGTGTGTATGGACAGTCTGCAGGACCTGTGACCGAAGCTCTGATACCACTCCTGTCACGACCCGGCTCCGGGCCCTCGTATTTCGTTCTAATATTAATTATCTAGTGCTTTGCTATCGCGCAACTACGTAAAAGTGCGAATAAAATTTTTCATTTTAAAATATACGTGCGGAAGTTTTATACACATATCAAAAGAATGTTTCATAATTCGTCTACACTTCATTTTCTTCCTATACACATGATGTACAAGTGCGTGTGTGTGCGTGTGCAGCCAAAAGCTTCCTGTGCGCCCGGCCTTCACAGGTCGTCATCCATACACACACTCCCACCTCAAAAGCAGCCGGATGGCTTCAAAAGATCGGCCTCGCATAAAAGACGGATCACGTACCGTGATCGTCGGTACCTACAATACGTAACATAAAAATGAGCCACCGAGGCTCAGTAAGCAGAAATTATGCATGAATGCACGTGTCATAACGATCGACAATCCACGTCGTCGTTTTCTAATGCTCATACTCTCTTTCTCATTTTCTCGTTCTTTTTCTGACTCGTACTCATTTTTCTCATACTCTCACTTCATATGGGCCCTCGCTTTCTTTCCCACTATGCGCCATATCATAGAGATCTCATGTGTGGAGGTTCTCACACTAGAAGGTCACCCGATGGAATCTTCCCTTACTTAGTGTGGCCTCCACGCGGACGCTTCTCACTGGTAGCCAACACCGAGGCCACTAACCACGGAGGTCACCCGAAGGAATCTTCCCTCCCGGTTAGTGCTTTACGCACTAGAAGGTCACCCGAAGGAATCTTCCCTTACTCAGTGCGTGCCCCGGGCCGCATCCTCCAGGTTGCATCTCCCGCATACGGGGCATTTCCCAGCCTCTTATACAGGCTCTTATGGCTTCTTTTGCCATGGCTGCATAGGGGTAGCCGTGACTCTTCATTGAGTCGACACAAACGCCAATATCGGCGAGTATACATCGCACACAGGCGATCTTATGCACGCTCTTACCTCGCGTCATACTTACTACTTATGCGTGCAAGTGCTCATGTCATGCTCATGTGAATATGCAGATCATGCTTATCATACTTATAAAATAATCTTATCGTAACATGCATATCCCACGTAATACACACGAGCGCGTAAATTCACATTATCGGACGCAGGTAAGTTACGTATCGTAGTTGAAATTCCTACTTACCTGGAGTCCGTGGATTAGCAGTCACCGGACCCGTAAGTGTTCCTAAGTCCCGACCTTAGGCATGAAATATTGGTGTCAGTGCTCTATTTTATTTAATAGTTTAAGTATGCTAATCTTCAAGCCCTAAATGTACATCATGGGTTAAAATAGATTTCGAGTTGTTGGTTAAGTTAGATCTCGACATCATACTAGAGGAACTCGACATTTTACCCGACATTTGTAACGGACGAAGTCGACATGAGCTCGACATTTTCATTCTTCCATTTCGATATTTAACTCGACATTTTCCTGTAGTATTTCGATATTTTTCCTTAGCACCTCGACATTTTGAAGGTCTCGATATTTTCATTAGCCCTCGACATTTTTATGCTCAACCCGACATTTTATCTCAATAGAGGGACTCGACATTTTATACTTGATTTCGCCCGACATCCTATATCGACTTTATTGTCGACATTTGACTCGACATTTCTATCTTTGAATATCTCGACATCATTGTTGATATTTAGCTCGACATTTTAGCTATTTTACCTAGGCATTTCATTTCGACATTTTGAAGAAAATGTCGACATGACTCAACATGGCTCGACATTTTGTCTTCTATTTTATCGACATTTCATCTCGCCATTCTGAAGCATAAATGTCGACATGAAATTCACCTAAGTCTCGATATAGCTTATGTGAAGGTCTCGACATTTATATGGGTATTGTCTCGACATTTACTAAATATCACTATGCAAGCTTTCGACATTTTTTCTTTAACATGGTTTCGATATTTTTCGTTAAGAAATGTCGACATGAGGCTTGCATGGATCTCGACATTTATTAAAATGTCGATATATATTTCGTCGACATCTCATGCGACATTTCGACATTGTGTTTCTTCATGGACCTCGACATTTTAAGCATTCGACATTTATCATCTGTTTCGACATTTTCATCATCTTCTTCGATTTTCCGTCGTTCTTCTCCCTCGAACATAGTTTGTTCTTCCTAGAATTATAAGTCCTAAATCACACAATAAACTATCCAACTCCATATTTGCACCCACGAAAATCCTTAGTGCGAACCTAAACTCGGTATTTAGGGTTTCTCGTGGTTTTCTCCAACCACTTGCATTTAACACCATTAATGCTCTTCAACTACATCTAAAGTAAAGAATTAAGAGCTTAGGGAGGGGGTTTTACTTACCAACTTCGAATTCTCTAAGTTAGCTTGGAATGCTCTTGTTCGGATTTCTTTTGGTCTCGGCTCCCTCTCTTCTTCTTTTTCTTGCTTTTCGTTCTTGCTTCGTGGGTTTTCTTTTTGGGAGATTAATGTGTTTTGAATTGTTTTTAGTTAGATATTTTCCATAGCTTTTGGTAGATAAGGCACAAAGTGGCGTGGGTTTTTCCTTGTTTTGGGGAAACTTGTCTCCTAATTTGGTTTCTTGCAAATTTGGGCCTATCATTAAATTATAGCCCAATACTAATTCAATTCCAAGCCCAACTATCATTAGCCATTTTTTTTTTTTTCCCCGGAAACGATAGCTTTATTAATAACAAAGATACAGGGCTAAATAGCCCACGGAGTCTCACCGGTACATCGAAAACCGGGAGAACAAAGGCTCACAAGGAGCACAACACAAACCCACAACGGGGTACAAGCACTGACAAAAAAGGTCCACAAGGGACAAAAACCAACAGAAAACTAAACCCATTATCTACGACCAAGAACTAAAGAACCTATAACAGAAAAGCTATTAAGCTAAATCTACGATACTCTTCATTTTAACTTGGTTTTCGACTTCTAGGTTTTGTCTACGTGGACTGAGGGCTCCACAAGGGAGAAAAGGCTCACGATCCGAGGATCGGGAGAGACGAGCTCCCACAAACTGGGAGACTCCAGACAGCGATATGAGGGGGGCACCGAGCGGGCGAAGCGACTGGCTGCCGGCGAGTCCTGGCGACAGGCGGACAACGCGAGCTGCTTAGCTGGCGGCTTCCCTTGGCGGCGCGGCTGGCCGTGGGCGACAGGGGGCGGCGGGCAGCAGATGAGGGGCAGCGAGGACGGGACAGGTGGAAGGCGGTGGTCGTAGCGGTGGATGTGAGCTGTGGATGAAGACCGTGGGAGTGGTGGCGTCGGTGGCGACCGGCAGTAGGCGGTTGGCGATGGTGGCAGCGGTGGTGGGCGACGGTGGTGGTGGCGGCACAATTTTTTTTTTTTTTTTTTTTATATGAATATATAAAACAGAAAGCAATAAAAAAGACAAGAGAAGAGAGAGCTCCCCCTGCCTCCATTAATGGAGGAGGGGGAGGAGAGGGAAGGTTTTGGTTGTGTGTGGCGGCGGTGGAGGTAGGGTTTTTAGTGAGATGGGAGGGAAAATAAGAGAGAGAAGGGTTTTTTGAGACAAGCGTAATTTCAACTATCATTAGCCATTTCCTTTATCATTTTCGAAAATCATCCTTCCTAAATTAGGACCATATTGAACACGCAAATTCTTGGCACGTAATTGCACGTAATTCTCGTAGTATTTCACGTGCATAAAATTCATGAAATCGCATAAATATAGATAACATATACGTAATTAACACCAAATCACGTAAGCCATAGACATAATTTATTGGCCGACCTAGTTTGCAGGGACCGGGGTCCTACAGGTCCTGGGTTCGAATCTCATCCCTATGACATTTTCCTAAGCCTGCCCACATGTGCCCAGACATGTGCGATTGACCTGGTCGGCCTGCTTAGCAGGTAGTGGGTCGGCCCGGGGTTTCACCATCTGCTTTCCCCGGTTACCAAAAGAAAAATAATGAAATCAACTAATAAAATCAAAGCACAATTCTAAAGTCTATTCTATATCCTCCCCCTTTATGCTTGATTGCCCTTTTGCATTATCTGTCCTCGTCAGGCTTAGAACGACATGCGCAAGCCCAGCTCATGCTCGTAGTTTCTGATAATGTTCCTCAGCTCTATCCGCTCTTCTATGGCTTCGAGGATTCTTGTCAGAAGTGGTTGATCTCTCAAGTGCGATCAGGAAGCCTGATATCTTCATTAATTTCTTCCAATCTTGTAGAATATACGTTTTAGTTGTGATTTGATTTCATTAGCTGTCCTTGTAATTAGGGGCTTTCATTCTATTAGTCCTTAGTTTTTGACTAGTTTGATACTTATACCAAGTTTGTTTGGTGTAAATACTATGTACACATTCGAAATCCATAAAGAAAGCTTTAGAATTTGATCCGAATGGCTGCCAATTCATATTCTAGAGAGAGAAACACTAAGGACTTTCTCACACTAGTAAAATTCTCTCTCGATTATTCAATTGAGTTTTTCGATCAAAATTTGATTCTCGACAATTATGATCTAGTTACTTAGAATTCATGTCTAGGATTGATAGAGTTGACAATCGAGGACCTAACAATTGGTATCAGAGCCGATTCATTATGTTATTGAATCGAAAATTGTTAGAATCTGATCGATTTTCTTTCTTTTTGGGAAACGATCACTCTGATCGAATTTCAATTCCGAAACTGTTTTCGCTCGAAGAACAGTTTTGGCGCGAAAGTTGAATTCGATCGGATAGCCTTAATTCTGTGCTTATTTGACTTGAATTTGATGTCTTTATGCTCGCTTAGGTGCTAGAAATCATTTACGATTATATCGGTAGCATTTAGAACATCGATTAAGCAGCTTTGATTGAATTGTGAAGTCACTGTTCGCGCGAAGAACTACTTGAACACATACTGGTTTTGTTAAAATTCGATATTTTTTGCTTGATGACGTGTTTTTTTGTTCGTGCGTAGTCTGTAGTTGATTTCGAGCAATTACCTGCAAACTGTCTAATTCGTTGTTTTTGCTTGAATCAGCATTGATCGTATTCTGTGACTATTTGTGCTATTTAAATTTTTCTCGCTAGGTTCTCTAGCAGTTTAATTTCTCGATCGAAAACTCTGCGCGAAAATTTTTCCCGATTCAGAATACTAAGTCAGTGCTAAAGTCGTCATTACTAAGACGACATTGGTAGAAAATTTCTCGAGCATTTATTCAGCGAAAATCTTTTCGACGAGATCTATTTTGACTTTGCGTGTGCAATTTTCTCTCGAAAACATTTTTCGGTCAGACTTCTTAGTTTGACCAAGCGAAAATCATTGTGTTCGAGAAACATTTTGGTCAGCGGATTTATTTGATCAGTGAGAAACTTACTAAGCGTACTGTTTCTTTGCGATCGAAGTAAATTTACGATCTAGAAATTTTTCTCGACCGAAAGATTTTGAACAATTTATTTCGCTCGTAAAATTTTTTGCTGACCGACTTTCTCGCACGAGAACAGTAACAATTACATTTTATCTCGACAAAATTACTTTCCATCAAACTTTAAAGATTGAAGCAAAAATAATTCTCGAACTGCTTCTGAATCAAACGCTACTAACAAATTCATCACTTGTGAAGCATATTACGTCATCTTCAACCCTCAAAGCAAATAAAGAAGATCCTTCATCAACTCTACTACAAGAATCGTGGATGCTTATACACTGGGAAATGACAACCGTCCTCCGATCCTTAAAAGAGGCGAATACACTGTACATATTCGATCCTAAGTACAAGTTGAATTCACGGACTTATCTCATCATAAGAATGCTCATATAATTATGAACTAACCTAAATAATTCTGATGTCCTAATCATAAAAACCTTATGCTTAATACATGATGACGTTGGGAGATATACCCTTGAAAGCATGTTAAATACACTAAGCACGAAAACTTCCCTATAACTTATTTCGAGAACAAGATTTTCGATTGTTATCCTCCTTATTTTGTTCGAAGGTATCTCAGCTCTTTAAGGTTTCGTTGATGCTTAGAGTTTTGAGTTTTGCTATTAGATATATATGAAAACGTTGAAACTTGTAGTTGATTAGACAAGTTGGTTATCTCGTTTCCTATGGCTTATGCAACATTATTGTTAACGTTTATCTTGAGAACTTGGGCTGAAATAACGTAACACACATGGCCCAACATCAAAAGTCTCTGATTATTATTTTATTGAACATAGCATTATAGTGCTTATGTTATTACTATTATTATGTTATTCGTAAGACTTTAATTAATTTCCCAATATTAATTCAAAAAGATACATAATTGATTACATCAAAATCCCGTCTTAAAGTTCACGGATACTACAAAAGGGATGTGGGATGATTTGCATAGGATGATGCAGTGACCGATGTAGGCGTCAATGCTAAGAAGGCCAACATACTCAAAGCATATGATTCCTTCAAATCAAAGAATGACGAGACCCTTCTTCTTTAAGAAGGTGGCTATCCGGAGGGCTATCACGTATCCTTTCGATTGAGAATGAGGTTGGTACTACCTTAGAAGGTGAAGCCCAAGTCAGGGCTGAACTACTTTGTTACTACACTGATATCCTTGGACGGTCTAGCCGTGTGACTCCTCTAGTCCCTGCCGAGGTATCCCCTTACCTTACCAGGACCCTTAACTAGGCTGAGGCTGACGGGATGGTTGCTCATGTTACTGATACGGAGGTTAGGAGTGCGCTCTTCTCTAATGGGGATAACAAGACCCTGGGCCGGACGGCTACTCGGCCAAGTTTTATAAGCATGCGTGGGAAGTGATTGGAAGTGATGTCACACATGCTGTTCAGGAATTTTTTCGGACTGGTTACCTTCTTGGGAGCTGAACTCTACACTTATCATTCTGATCCCTAAGTGTCAGAACCCGAGGACTGTAAGTGACTATAGGCCCATCTCCTGTTGCAATGTACTATATAAGATCATCTCGAAGGTTATTGCAAATCGACTTCGGGGCAGCTTGGATTCCCTTGTCCACCCATCCCAGACGGCCTTTATCCTTGACGGCGTATTACTGATAACATCCTTCTGGCACAGGAGGTGTGCCATGGTATAACAGTGTGGGGCTACCCGAAAGAGTGGCGTTTAAGGTTGACCTCGCTAAGGCGTACGACATGGTCGAGTGGGATTTCCTACTGCTGACACTCGAAGCACTCGAGGATTCCACCATACATTCATTGGAAGGGTACGTGCTTGCCTCACGACTGCCTCATTCTCTCTTAACATCAATGGCCGACCCGAGGAATTCTTCAGAGGACGTCGAGGCCTCCGCCAAGGTGACCCATTATCGCCTTATCTCTTTACCTTGGTCATGGAAGTTTTGCATGGTATTATTGAGGAACGGATACACCAAAGTGGCAACTTTCAATACCATTGGCGATGTGAAACAACAAAAATGTTCATGCTTTCGTTCGCGGATAACCTGCTCCTGTTCTCTCATGCGGATATGGGCTCTGTCCGAGTCTTCAGGGAAAGCCTCGACATCTTCGCTTCTTATCCGGCCTACGCACTAATCCCGATAAGAGCGAGATGTACATTGCTAAGAGAGGCCACCGGCTTACGGGGATGATCCAGACAATAATGGGATTTTCGATGGGGTCGCTTCCGGTGCGATACCTGGGGGTACCGCTAATCACTTCATGTTTGACCATTGCTGATTGCCAACCTCTTATCACGGCAATTGACAGACGGTTGGGCTCCTAGACACACCAATCTTTACCACACGCTGGGAGAGTCCAATTGATTAAATCCGTTCTCCTGGGCTTCATAAATACTGGGCGGGAGTATTAATGCTCCCTAAGGGTGAATCCGTGCTATCGAATCTCGATTAAGGGGCTTTCTTTGGCATGGCTCTAGTGCAAAAGTTGCCCAGACTGACATTGTTTACCTACTGAGGAAGGTGGATTGGGGATCAGATCGATTGAGACAGATAATAAGGCATTAATATTGCGCCTTCTTTGGAGCTTGCTGAAGGGTGGGTGAGACTTCTATCTGGGCCAGCTGGGTCTGCTCCACAAGGTTGAATAGTACGTCAGTTTGGTCAATCCGTCCTAACGCGAGGACCTCTTGGAGTTGGAGGAAAATTTTGAAACTGCGTCAACACATTCGGCCTCTTCTTCAATTTTGGTAATGGGGCTAACACTTTTCTCTGCACTGACCCTTGGCTACTCACAGGACCTATGATGGACAGATTCCCGCATGGACCGATGGTCATGGGGCTCACGCTCGACTCGAGGCTCAGTGCTGTCATTAATGTTGAAGATCGGAATTGGCCGGGCCAAACCACGACTGAATATATTGAATTTGCTCCCCTTCTCCCATCTGTCCATCCAGCTGAGGCAGATGGAGTGCGCTGGATCGCTACTGCGAACGGTCGGTTCACAACCAAATGCTAGGGACAACTTAAGGGTGCGCCGGCCTAATGTCCATTGGAGTACACTATTCGGGGGCCCCCTGTCTGTCCCTAACATCAGTTCATCCTCTGGCTGGCTATTAGAGACAGACTTGCGACCCATGACAAAGTTTGGGTGGCGGCTGCGGCGGATCCTCCGTGTGCCTTCTATGTGGCACCCATACGGATGAATCGATAAGACATCTATGTTTTGAGCGTGCTTTCTCTAGATGTTGTTTTCGTTTGGTGCGTGACAGGTTGCGGTTCAGTTGGCCTAGAAGGGACTGGTTTGACGGCATACGCTGGGCGGCTTATCGCTGGAGAGGCCATCACCTTGCTTGTGTGGGACCACGACATGCTATTGCCTCGTTGGTATATCGCATTTGGATGGAGAGGAACAAGAGATGGCGTGAAGGACGACGACGCAACCCCGAACAAATCGCGGCCGAGATCGAAATTCTCCTTTGCTTACGACTCTCCACCATCCCGAACAAGTACCATCTCCAGGCTAGCGCTCTCAAACGTGTCTGGCGCTTGGCTTGGTAGGACAGGCCCACTTGGCTCGCCGTGAATCTGCCCCTGAGTTGGCTCCTGCGGAGGATGGAATATTTCACTTCTCTATCTGCTTTCTCTAATTTGAATAAAATGCACAATACAACGTGCACTCCAACTTGATCCTATAATAATACGCAATAAACAGACACTCGACTTTTTCTTCTTATCTCCTCACGCTTTATCATATCTTAGCACCCGGAAAATAATGAAGTGTTGAAAAGTGTTCTGACCAGAAAATACATAGTCAAAATTAATACTCAAAGCTGTAAGTTTGGGTACTTCTTTTGCCACCTGAAAATTGAGAGACTCATATACTCGAAAGTGTTAGTTGTTTCACAACTTGTACTACCCTAGACAATGATTAAATAATATTTCTAATTTTGAAATCTACCGGACCTGGATATTTATACTACGAAATTTAAGGATTGGCAAGAATCAAAAGTATTTTAGTCTCCCGTGTCCCTCATAAAAATTTTCACCTAGTTCAAAAACTCGTCTTCCCTTCTACCCGAATTTGGATTGGAAATACCCGAAAATAAAACAAGGTCACATACAAATATTTAAGATACCCGGATTTCATATCTAGCCGAGTCAATGCCCAAAAATTCAATTTATTAAAATACCTGTAAACTTCATAATCTTAACGAAAACCACCTATGCCGAACCTACTAGAAAATCATGCGATTTCTACCCGAATTTATATTACTCAGCTACCCAAATTTTATTCCATATATCCCACCTAGAGTTCATCCTAAAGAGACTCGAAATCTCTAACCTTAAAGTATTACTTCTATCCCAAAAATTTCTACTGTTTATTGAAACCCAATTCTCTTCTAGGAAGTATCGTGTCTTCACATGGTAAAGATATGAACAGACACCTTAGCACCCATATAAATTCAGACACAAGGACTTTAAAAAAATAACTCCACATAGTTACATCGAAGCATAGTAACACATAATCACATAATCGTGTATTGAACTTACAGGTCAGGCTGGTTCTCCAGGCTTTGAGCGGCAGTACATGGACAGTTTTCAGACTCTGAAGCCTAAGCTCTGATACCACCTGCGGCGACCCTACTTTTCTAATTATGATTAGTGGCGGATTTCCGCAACGTAAGCCGCGGAAGGCCCGTCTAGTTAAAACTTTTTCCAAAATAATATACGTTACTATAAAAATCTGTCTACAACGTCATCACTATACATGGGCCAAAGCCCCAAAATATCAAAAGAACAAAAGCCCCAAAACCGCTCCACAAATCTCATTCATGTACCGCACCGCCCTCAAAAGTCCGTGGCGCACCGCCACCAGCCGCCTCAGTCTTGATGCTTACCGGCGTTAGACTCAGTACCTACAACACGTAAACACTGAGCGATTTGCCCAGTAGGTGAATAAACATGCATGTATGCAAGTATGCACTCAACCCAAATCCCAATATCTCACATATAGATGCACACTCTTTCTTTTTCCACATTCCTATTTCACAAAACACAAGGCCTAGGTTAGGCTCAACACCTTCGCGCGAAATAGACTACTGGGAGGCACCCCCAAGTCTCGCGGCAGCCTACCCTGGTAGTACACTAGACGATACGCCAATGGCATCCTACCGGGTCGCTCCACACCAAAAGCATACAATGATAGTGCACTGGATGATCACGCCAATGGCCTCCTATCAGGTCGCACCAAATCTCATCCGGTAGTATGCACCTCGGGACGCTCACGCCCGAGTAGACAGATCGATCACGCCTGTCTCCGCCAGGTGCCCAGTGAGCCCAACGTCGACTCCTCTAAGAGTCACCAATACAAGCATCTCATTCTACCCCGTACGTCAATATCTCATATCATTACCGTCTCACTACGGTACAACCTTTTCTCTCGCTCTAACGTGATATGCATGTGCTATACATATACATGAAATTTCACAAAACATAATTCACATAAACGTACATGAAACAGATACAACAAGTAAGTCACGTAAGTCACATATGTGTTTACGTATTGTAGATGGATGATCCACCTACCTGTCCTCCCGCTATAGTCAACTACGAACCCTGATGGAATCTCTAATGATCGATTCTCTGAATAAAATAATATTATTAGTATTTGGATTGATTCTAGAAACTATATTTATATTTTAATATTAGTCAAAAGTCAACGGTCAACCAGCCAACCCATAAATATTAGTGATGTACATTACCTCAGGTTAAGGATAAGTTAGATTAGTCATACTCAACAATAATACTAAGGCTACCACGTGTATTTAAAAGCTTTTTGATTTGATAGATAAATCTTATATATCTTATATATATATACATCTCTTATATATATGGAAATGTAGGTCTCACCAAATGCTACCACGTGTCCTTTCAATTATTTTTTTTATTTTAATACATGAAATAAACCACCCCACTTAAAAAAAACTATCTAACCCACGTGCCACGTTCAACTAATCAAAGAGATTAGAAATTATGACTACCTTGCAAAATACATGTATCTCACGATCCATCACATCGAGGAAGAATTGGTTGAAGTTGATGTTGGAGACATGGCGAGCACTGCCGATAGGACGAAGATGACGAGAAGAATGGCGTCGTTGAAGAAGACATGAGGTTTTGGCTTTGCTTCCTGTTATCAGATTTATAAAACTAGATCTCTTTCTGATACAAATTTTCTTAGCCCTTTACGTTTTCTATTGAATTTCTTTTCCGATAACCCCAGTAATTTCGTGAGGAGGAAGACGATGAAGCAGGAAGACGAATTTATAGGGTGTAAAATATCAGAATGTTGGTATAACTATCATGCGATGTAAGGCATTTGACTTCTGGCTTTTATCTCGCATAATTGTCTTTCACGCTTGGTTTGCTATCCAGGTGCCAAAGAAGAGTTACTTAATATTGTTTTGTGACATATGGATGTAAAAGTGCTTTTACATTACAGGAATCCAAGGGAAAATGACGGATTATCTTCTTAGATACATTTCTGATGACGATAAGGAGGTCGGGCTGAAGCTTTTCTTAAGGATGAGTACGCACCATAATTAATGATTTTTACCTGTTATTTGTACCATTGATTTTCAGTTTAATGATCGTTATTTTTTAATTGATTTTCGTTATCCACTTAGTTTCACGATGTTCCTTAATCACGTAGATTTTATATGAACTGTTGATCATTCTTGCTTCAACTTTAACATCCGAACTCCAATTTAGCTAACCGGTTTTTTTTCTCTACCGCCTTCGTAAGCTAACATCCGATCTCCAATTAAGCTAACCGGTTTTTTTTTTCTCTACCGCCTTCATAAGCTTCTAACCTGTTGAAGAGAGGTTTAAATGCTATTGCTCATTCTTTCCAAGCAAATGAAAAGTCTTATGTCATCCTGTTGGAGTTCCTTTGTTTTAATTTATTATTAGACTTCTTTTCTTTTTGTAAAGTTAAGTTGAGAGTTTGATTTGCTGCTTGCGGTGCATATCGTTCATTTTGTGAAAGGCTGTATATTTTTTCATTAAGTTTCTCTGAGCAGCGAACGAACTTTGATATCGTCTGTTTGGGTTGCTGTTGCTGTTTATGACAATATTTGTTGCTTATTTCAATGATTATGACAGAAGGGACGATTTATATTATTTGTTATCTTTTCTGATTTGGTTGTTGCACAATCATTTGAATTGCAAATAAATGAAATTTGCAGTATTAACTTTTCTCAGAAATCGACAGGCATCATCTACCAATCCGTTAGCGATGTTGGTGCCGTGACGTCAATGTGTTGCGAAACGATATTCACAACCCAATGATCCTTTACCAGCACTATCATAAAAGCATGCGGGCCACTCCATTTTTGCCGAAGAATCTCAAAGGTGAGATGAACAAGCTCACGGAGGAAAAGTCCCGAGCATGGAGCATAGCTGCAGAAACAGAGAAAAAGCCAGGCCACCATCTATGCCTTACTCTACCGAGCCAAAGGCGTAAGTTCGCATATTTGTAACCGGCATAATTATTGGCGTGAATTGAGTTGTTTTGACTTTTCATCTTCAACCTGAATCCGATTCATCGTTAAAAACTTATTGAGGTCTCTTGATTTATTACAAGCACTTTTTTCAATATGTTTACCGTTTAATGATGGTTTCCTTGCCTCAATTGATGTATAAATTTTGTGTTTTGATGTTAAAGGTTTCTAATTATTGTCAACAGGGGGTTTCTCGATATATATGGTTTGTGTTGCAATGACCGAAGTTACTGCTTTATTTCCACGATCGGTGATTTATTTTTGTTCTTGCTCTAATTTCATGCCTGGGTTTCTCGATCTTTGGCTTGCTCAAGGCGTTCGTTATCTTATAGTTTCATGCAGCTTTAATTGAGAAGAATAGGCCAAAAACTTGGCTGTGTTCAAGTCCATTGTTGCTGTTAAGGAACACATGGTAGGTTCGATGAGGTGATGGAGTCGTGTTGCCATTGCTTGCCCGTATGCAGCGGCTACGACATAGCTGGTCAAACGTCTCCGACTATTCATCATCTCAATGTGCGAACGAAGACGAAGGTGCAATTTTATCATTTCTTAATTTTGGAGTTTTATAAATATTAATGCTTTTAAGATATGGTTGCAAAAGATTATAAATGTATTAATCAACGTGTTATGTTCCGATTAAGTAATTAATTTAATAGGTAATCAATAATTAAGATAAAATTTGGTAAAAGTATATGCTTATTACACATGGCCATGGTTTAGGCATAGAGGTATAAGAGGATAATCAGTTTCTACTGTTGCGAGAATTCGTACATTTCATTTTGCTATTATGCTGTAATTCGATGAAATTTGAGCGCTATTCCTTTGTCAGGACTACATGATTGTCATGGTGGTTGCTCTACTGACTACGAAGCTTTGGCTTATAAAGCATCCAACACAAAGGAGCCGATGCCTTTTTGTTTAAGGTAAGGTATGGTTGTGTTATTTACATGCATGCGATTTTAAAGTTTATGAAACTAGTTAGATAGCGTCTTCCGAACACTTGCAGATAGGTTTTTCCATGGTAAGGTTTTTGCATAAAGCTTAAAGTTTTTATGAAATGCTATTGCATCTTGAAAGCATGAGGAGATTTATGTCTGCTTGTTTTTTTTTCTGGCAACGTGATGTTATATACAGAGCGTTCTTACATTTTGTTAGATGAATGAGATAACATCTTTCGAACAGTGGCGGATTTATGTTATGTGTTCGATGATAAGGTTTTGTCGCAATGCCTAAAGTTTATGAAATAAATTTGCTTGCATCTTGCGATCTTGAGGAGATTTATGTCTATGCTTTTGATGTAAGGCTTCGGTATATGGGACATTCTTACAGTTTGTGAAATGAGTGAGATGTAGCATCTTTCTAACATGACAGATATGTGTATGTTTTCGTTGCTTTCTTTTTCTGAATCGTGATTTAATTTTCCTTATTCAGTCATAAGGGCAACCATAACCAATCTCAATGAATTGAGCTTACGAACAGAAGAACGAAACAGCTGAAGTTGTGGAGGAACTGCTCCGCGTTCTTGCCTTGAATGGAAAAAACACTGTTCAGAATTTCTTAATATGCTTCTTCAGACCTCTTCACGGGCCATATCTGCCTATGGGTCTGAGATTGGACTTACATAGACGACATCGAAACTGAAACTCAAATCAAACGCGTCATAAATGACGGTAAGTTTACACTGCACAACATAAAATTTCATGTCATTGCGATGTTTTATGTGTAACTATAACTGATTGAATCCATCAGACATCTCCACATTGCTCCAAATGAGAAGGCAAAAGCTGAGAGGATCCTTTAGACCAAGAACGCGACGGAAATATAGTGATGACATATGTGGTTATTCGATTAAGAATGGTATCACCATTAGCGTGATTAGCAATGAGGCTGCCATCGTCGTTTCGTGATCATGATTGGGAATGATAGTGACATAAATTTGCTTTGTGGTTTTTGCTCAATATTATTGTAGATATATCTGAGTTCTGTTTTTCTGTTTTAGTAAGAGCTTTTGTTTGATCTTCTAGGCAAGCATGTGGCTTCGATTCTTGCTCTGATAGCATCGATATGTTCAGTTAAAAGTTTCAACAGAGTATCCTGTAGTATATTCTAACATGTTTTTGACACGCTGTATTTGGTATGGTCATCTAATCATGATATGTCGTTATTATCCATTTTCTTTTGTTTTATCGTTTGATATTATCTTTTATAGCAACCCTATGTTATCAAAAATGTAAGAAAATCGTTTATTGTTGGAATAAAATTGGAATAATGGTATAATTGCTTCTTTTTATTTTGTCTTTATTATTTTTTTTCCTTTTCTTTATGTTCTGTATCCGCTTAAGACTGGATTTTTAGGTCATTTAAATATTGTTGCCTTTATCCAAACCTGTTCTGGAATAAACAGTTTATATTGTGTTATACTCCCAATTCGTACCACATTATTTTTATAATTTTTTCAGTATTTTTAGTTTAAATATAATGTATTTAATATTATAAGCTCTCCAACTCACATGCAATTTTCTTTTGGTATATCTTACAAATCTACTACTACAATTTTATAATTATGACCCGTGCAATGCACGGGCAATAAACTAGTATTATTATATATATGTGTACGTAGTTATATTATGCATTGGACGAAAACTTTTTAAGCTTTCCTCTTTAAGTAAGTTATCTGTAATACCCGAGTCCCGTAAGTAAGCGGCCAATAAATATGCATACATATTATATGACTTACATGACTGCATGAGACACGTTTGTGACTTTTATTTGTCTAACAGATTTCATGCTATACGTTAACATGAGATGTGCGAATGGGAAGGTAGACTTTGAATTTAGGGTTTTAGTACATAACATGCGAACTTAGAATATTTGATTTAGAGTTGATACACGTTTTGGGAAACACGAATTAGTAGGGATAAGTTCTGAAAAAAAGGCTAGATAGAGATTTTGATGCATTAGGGTCTCGAAATTTTGTATCATAAAACCTAGGAATCTCGAGATCGTTGAATCTCGAAATTTATAACTCTCAAGAGATAGTTTTTTTTGGAAGGTGTCACTAAAATAAAGGAAAACAGGAGTTACAGAGTAGCGTATATAATAACTCTCATAACGCACCAAACCGAAATGAACAACCGACCAGACCGCAACAATGACCTACAACCCAGACAACCTACTAGGTCCCAACAAGACCAGAGCCAACAACAAACAGAGATCAAACAAACAGGGCTACGTAGATGTCGAAAACCGCTTCCATCTTCGGGTTCCTGGGACCAGGTGAAGTATCACATATTACTTACGAGACTGTGAATTCGTACTTGGTGGTCTGAGCCCGGCAATCACAAATCGTTATCAAGACCGCTCCCGGTGACTCATGCAACAAAAAATCGGGTCGAGGGGAACCAATAACAGTCGAGACTTATAAATCAACTCCGTTAAAGCCCTTTTCGGTCTAAGGTTCACGAAGACTACTATTGTGTTGTTGTCGGTCATTGACAGTCCTTGAGTAATAAGCCATGTTCGACTGTACAACCCGTGAGTCAGTGTCCATGAAACGATTCAATCACTTGATTCGTCTAGTTATCACAAGTCATGACCTCGGCTTCCAAGCGGGATATCGGAACACGATAAGTCATCGACAAATAGGCCGCGATCGGTTATCCAGCACCCAATCGGAGCCTCGGGCTTACGGACTTTTCAATGTTTGAGGTTAAGAGTCCACTGGTGCCTTCCTCTCGTTTCCATCAAGAACATGACTCAACTCGACACATTTGGATTTGTTCATTTATTGCTTTACTGGATGCTAAGTAAAGAACTCTTTATCCAATAAACAAACAACGCCTTTAAAAAATACATACAAAAATATCTTATTACATAAAAGGTCGAATGATAAATAAGCTAATGCCCTATACAATCTAATCCTCGAATAGCATTCGAGCTTATTTTCCTAACAATACGATAGGAGATCATGGAGAAATCGAAGTGCTTCTTTAGCTTGTGGGACGAGGAAGGGAAAGGCTTATAGTGGCTAGGCTGTGGGAGGTGAAGGATGTAGTGTGAGCTGGTGAGGAGGCTTCTCTTTGAGATGAGGAATCATGTTGGGTTGTTTTAGTAGTAGTTCGGGTAGGTGTTTTGGTGGTCGTTGCCTGGTGCTTTTGAGCCGAGGCTCCTTGCCTTGGGTCTTCTCCCCCTCGGGATGGCCCTCATCTCTGGGTCGTCACGTGGTTTGATCAGATGTCTATGCCTCGCCTCGGCAGGAGAACGAGACCTCTAGCCTTCTAAGGACTTCCTGGTGCAGCACAGAGTCTAGCCAATAGGATGTCTATGAGTTCTTCTACTGGTACATTCCATGGGCCGGCGTCGGTGTCAGCGGACGGATCAGATGCAGCAGGTTCATCTTCGATGGCGGGGGCATTGTCTTTATATCGATGTCATAAAGACGTTCCGGCATCACAACATAAAAAAAAATGATGATGTGCCACCTGTTTGCACAGGCTTGAGAAACGGGGCCACTTAGGCTCACCGTTGACATCGATGTTGAGACGGACTCAGATCGATGGCCATGTTCAGTAGCTGCTGTGGTGTTGACTACTTTGAGTCTTCCACTTTGTTCCTTTAGCAGCTAGTGTGGAGACATTGTAGAGCGTTCCGTCCAGATCACCACGATCTAGAGGTGCGGTAAAAGGTGTTGTGTCCTAGTAAATGGAAAAAATATGGATGGTGAGGACACAAACATTCGTGGTCAAAGAATGCAATTTGAGGCTGAGGACCACGTAATTCAACATCGATCGGCTCCGAGCGAGGCGCTGATGCCTGATGTGGTTCCTCGTGTGCATGTGAAACAATCATCTGTTGGGAGATGATTGAGTGGCTAGGTGGGGATATGTGCATGATTGGACCAGATGTCGTGAATCCTACTCAGGGGAAGACAAAGTCGTCCCCTGTACCTATGAGCTCGGTCTGATTTATATGTGGACTGATGGGCGGAGGGGGACAATCGCTTTTTCTGTTTGGTGTATCACTACTGCTTGCGAATTATGTCATCCCATTAATTTTCTCTATGTTTGCGTTTGGAGGATGTAGCGCTTCCTAGACCTAGACCAGGCTGAAGGGTTGGCTTGTCCCTGGGTTAGGTCCAGCTGGGATGTGTTGGACCGTGGGAATGTCCTCGAGGTTGTTTGCTCGAAGGTGGCGTGAAGCATAGATCAGTTTGATCGAGGAGTTGTAGTAGATAGTCAGGTATAATCTTTGCCTCCCGATCAATTTGGTCTTTGTTGCTGTATTTTGTCGAGTTTCGGGATTGGTAGCCTTCGGACCGGGGACGGTTCTTGATCTCCGGGTTGAGGTCCAAGAAATGACTGGACTATGAAACGGAGCCATCGTAGGTCGGGGAGCACATTCTTTGTCGATTTGATATCCCGTCTTCTTAACTGGTCAAGGAGGTCTGACTATATTAGGTGGGCGACATCGTAATTTTTGTTGAAGGCAATGCCGTGGAAAATCAGCATTATGTGTGGTTGCAAAGGTCAGACCCAGAGTGCTTAGAAGATAGGCACTTGTTGATGATGAGGAAAGTGTCCACCAGGGTCGGGGTATGTCCTTGGCGGAGAAGTCAGGTCGATGTATGGAATTTTGTGCGTTGTGTCCCATGCAAAGGAAATCTCTGATGAGTTCTTTGTCAGTGGGATGTGGATCGTAGAGTAGTGAGTATGGGAGATTCAGTAGTGAGCGAAAGATGGTTGGAGTCGGAACCACAATGGTTTTGTCAATGTGGGCTGAGAGACTAGTTGGTTTTGGGTTATTTGTCGGTTTTTGAAGAGTTGCCCAGGACTGTTGGAGTAACTTCGGGGGCCGCACCTAGTGATAGTAAGGGAGTTTGCGAGGGATGGTTTGTAAGATTTTGAGGATGATGGGGTCGGGGCATGGTGCGTATCAAAATCTAACTGCACGTTATTGGCTAATCTCTGTGCCGTTAGATAAGAAAATCTCGTCGACCGGGCGCACCATATTGACAAATCTGTAGAAGAATGGTAAAGGACTAGTAGGCTGAAAAGTTCAGTGTCACATTCGATCACATTGAAAAGTTTCATGACTTTAAAATTTGCTTGTGAAAGAAAATTGGCAACACTTAGAGAAAAAATCAAGGTTCGGCGAAACAATTGTGAATACGGGTTACAATTGAGTGACATTCGACCTATTTCAATTTAGTTAATCTAAGTGATTGAGTGAAGTTCGGGCGTATTCACCGAAGTGAAAATCACGTACGATTTGAAAAATCGGTCATGTCAAATTTGACTTATGATAGTGAAAATCGAGCAATTGAAATCACAAGTACTATAATCGGGCAATTGGGCTTAAAATTGGTCGGATAGAAAACTCTACTAAAGCAACAAAATTTGGCGATCAAAGTTCGAGATTTAAAATCTACAGTAAAATCGACGAAATCAAGTTCGGTCGAAATCTAATCTGCAACAGGGTATTTTCGTCGTGTTCTGTCAAAATCGGGCGAATGAAGTTCTGTTAGGTCCTCTATTAATCAACTTCAAGATCCTAGACTCGAAATCATCAGTCTCCGATTAGAATTTTCGACTTTAGCTAATGATCGAAAACTTACTGTTAAGCACTGGGGGAGAATTTCAGTTAGTGAGAGAAAGATACTAAATTTCACCCTCTAGAATTAGATTTGCGAGTCCTACGGAACAAAAAAATAATTTCTCTATTAGGCACAATGTTTACATGTATTTATACCAAACAGACTTGATATAAATAACAAGCTAGTCCTAAACTAAGGATAAATACAAGAACGCCCCAAATAATGAAGAGCCGATGAGGCCTGGCTCTACTGGTCAAGCTGAGGTGCTTAGGGTCATGTTGGGAGAGGTCATGGTTTCGAATCTCATCCCTATCTCATTTCCCTAAGCCTGCCCACATGGGTCCAGACATGTGCCATTGACCTGGTCGGCCTGCTTAGCAGGTAGTGGGTCGGCCCCGGGGTTTCCCATCGGCTTTCCCCGGTTACCAAAAAAAAAATAATGAAGACAACTAATAAAATCAAAGCACAATTCTAAAGTCTATTCTATATTCTCCCCTTTATGCTTGATGCCCTTCTGCACTATCTGTCCTCTCAGGCATAGAACGACATGCGCAAAACCCAGCGCATGCTCGTAGTTTCTGATAATGTTCCTCAGCTCTATCCGCTCTTCTATGGCTTCGAGGATTCTTGTCAGGATGGTTGATCTCTCAAGTGCGATCAGGAAGCCTGATATCTTCATTAATTTCTTCCAATCTTGTAGAATACGTTTTTAGTTGTGATTTGATTTCATTAGCTGTCCTTGTAATTATGGGCTTTTATTCTATTAGTCCTTAGTTTTTGACTAGTTTGATACTTATACCAAGTTTGTTGGTGTAAATACTATGTACACATTCGAAATCAATAGAGAAAGCTTTAGAATTTGATCCGAATGGCTGCCAATTCATATTCTAGAGAGAGAAACACTAAGGACTTTCTCACACTAGTAAAATTCTCTCTCGATTATTCAACTGAGTTTTTCGATTAAAATTTGGTTCTCGACAATTATGATCTAGTTACTTAGAATTCATGTCTAGGATGGATAGAGTTGACAATCGAGGACCTAACAATTGGTATCAGAGCCGATTCATTCTGTTATTGAATCGAAAATTGTTAGAATCTGATCGATTTTCTTTCTTTTGGGAACCGATCACTCTGATCGAATTTCAATTTCGAAACTGTTTTCGCTCGAAGAACAGTTGTGGCGCGAAAGTTGAATTCGATCGGATAGCCTTAATTCCGTGCTTATTTGACTTGAATTTGATGTTTTTGTGCTCGCTTAGGTGCTAGAAATCATTTACGATTATATCGGTAGCATTTAGAACATCGATTAAGCAGCTTTGATTGAATTTGTGAAGTCACTGTTCGCGCGAAGAACTACTTGAACACATACTGATTTGTTAATATTCGATATTTTTTGCTTGATGACGTGTTTAATGTTGTTCGTGCGTAGTCTGTAGTTGATTTCGAGCAATTACCTGCAAACTGTCTAATTCGTTGTTTTTGCTTGAATCAGCATTGATCGTATTCTGTGACTATTTGCGCTATTTAAATTTTTCTCGCTAGGTTCTCGAGCAGTTTAATTCTCGATGGAAAAACTCTGCGCGGAAAATTTTTTCCCGATTCAGAATACTAAGTCAGTGCTAAAGTCGTCATTACTAAGACGACATTGGTAGAAAATTTCTCGAGCATTTATTCAGCGAAAATCTTTTCGACGAGATCTATTTTGACTTTGCGTGTGCAATTTTCTCTTGAAAACATTTCGGTCAGACTAGTTTGACCAAGCGAAAATCATTTGTGTTCGAGAAACATTTCAGTCAGCGGATTTATTTGATCAGTGAGAAACTTACTAAGCGTACTATTTCTTTGCGATCGAAGTAAATTTACGATCTAGAAATTTTTCTCGACCGAAAGATTTTGAACAATTTATTTCGCTCGTAAAATTTTTGCTAACCGACTTTCTCGCACGAGAACAGTAACAATTACATTTTATCTTGACAAAATTACTTTTAATCAAACTTTAGAGATTGAATCAAAAATAAGTCTCGAACTGCTTCTGAATCAAACGCTACTAACAATTCATCACTTGTGAAGCATATTACGTCATCTTCAACCCTCAAAACAAATAACGGAGATCCTTCATCAACTCTACTACAAGAATTGTGGATGCTTATACACTGGGAAATGACAACCGTCCTCCGATCCTTAAAAGAGGCGAGTACACTGTACATATTCGATCCTAAGTACAAGTTGAATTCACGGACTTATCTCATCATAAGAATGCTCATATGATTATGACTAACCTAAATAATTCTGATGTCCTAATCATAAAAACTTTATGCTTAATACATGATGAAGTTGGGATATATACCTTGAAAGCATGTTAAATACACTAAGCACGAAACTTCCCTATAACTTATTTCGAGAACAAGATTTTCGATTGTTATCCTCCTATTTTGTTCGAAGGTATCTCAGCTCTTCAGGTTTCGGTGATGCTTAGAGTTTTGAGTTTTGCTATTAGATATATATGAAAACGTTGAAACTTGTAGTTGATTAGACAAGTTGGTTATCTCGTTTTCCTATGGCTTATGCAACATTTGTTAATGTTTATCTTGAAACTTGGGCTGAAATAACGTTACAACACATGGCCAACATCAAAGTCCCTTGATTATTATTTTATTGAACATAGCATACATTATAGTGCTTATGTTATTACTATTATTATTATTATAGTATATTATTTTTTTTTTGGATATTCTTAAACTAAGTTTCGTATTAATTTGAAACTATAAAAATCTATATTTTCGTAAGACTTTAATTAATTTCCAATATTAATTCAAAAAAATATATATTTAATTACATCAAAATCCCGTCTTAAAGTTTACGGATACTACAAAAGGGATGTGGGATGATTTACATAGGATGATGCAGAGACCGAAGTAGGCGTCAAGTCTAAGAAGGCAACATACTCACAGCATATGATTCCTTCAAATCAAAGTATGAGGAGACCTTCTTCTTTAAGAAGGTGGCTATCCGGAGGCTATCAATCGTATCCTTTCGATTGAGAATGAGGTTGGTACTACCTTAGAAGGTGAAGCCCAAGTCAGGGCTGAACTACTTCGTTACTACAGTGATATCCTTGGACGGTCTAGCCGGGTGACTCCTCTAGTCCCTGCCGAGGTATCCCCTTTCCTCACCAGACCCTTAACTCGGCTGAGGCTGACGGGATGGTT